>JAEQBH010002697.1:600000-772985 GCA_016808115.1 Tetrastigma voinierianum
GTTGAACTTACGCGCTATATGGATAAGATGTTGACACCATGCATCACGTCGCTGCCGCAGCGGTCGAGCGTTGGACTTCATCTTCTACATATCGGGCGTTGAACCGGCTTTATATGGATCCGGATGTTGGACTTCATCTAAATCACATTCGCTACCATAGCAAATTAGACGTTCAGACTTTATCTTCTGCATATCAGACGTTCAGACTTCATCTGCATCACATTCGCTACCACCGCAAATCAGACGTTCAGACTTTGTCTTCTGCATATCAGGCGTTCAGACTTCGTCTTTATATGGATAAGATGTTCAAACTTCATCTGTATCACATTTGCTAGCACAGCATATCAGACGTTCAGACTTCATCTTCTGCATATCAAGCGTTCAGACTTCACCTTTATATGGATCAGATGTTCAGACTTCATCTATATCACATTTGCTAGCACTACAGGTCAGACATTCAGACTTCGCCTTTATATGGATCAGATGTTCAGACTTCATCTGTATCACATTCGCTTGTGATCGAGACATTCGGACTTCGTTTTACGCGCTTGTCGAGGAGATTCGAGACTTCGCCTTCATATGGATCAAATATTCCAATTTCATTTGCATCACATTTTCTAACGCAAACGGTCGAGACGTTCGAAACGTCTTACTGCGTATCGAGGCATTTAAACTTCGCCTTTATATGGATCGGATGTTAAGGCTGTCCATTATCACATTTGCTAACCTGGCCAGTCGGACTTTAGACTTCATCTTGCATATCAACGTCGAGCTTGGCGGCTTTATATGGATAAGATATTCCCGGATCATCATTATCACATTTCTAAGCCAGCGCGATTAGGGCTTTGAGACTTCGTTTTACGCATATCTGGGCATTAGGAACCGCTTCATATGGATTAGATGTTGAGACTTCATCGCATCACATTCGCTATTTCAGATCAGGCGTTGGACTTAGAAACCTGCGTATCGAGCGTTCGAACTTCGCCTTCATATGGATCGAATATTTTGGAGCTTCATTTGCATCACATTTGCTAACCTGTGAGCGGTCATTAGATGCCTTCACCATAGTTTAGAACTCTCATATTTCATCTTTATCAGAGATATATATCACTACCAATATTCATGGTCATTATCTTCTTTGCTGATCATAGTTTTATTTCGATTCTCGTACTCAGCTTGCTAGTTCATACAGAGTTTCTCCATGGCGGGTGTGATCGCCTCGGTACACGTGACCATTCCTAGCATTACCCATGGGCGGCCAGCTTCCGCTCATTTCGGTTTCGTCAAAGTTCACCTTTGAAATATTCTTGGAGATGGAGGTTGGATCTATATCGTGGGTGGGACTATACGTTATCTTTGTTTTTTTAACATTTTTGTTGTTGTCCACCCTTAGGGTGTTTAGGGCCCTCTTGTCTTTGCTTTAGTGTCCCTCTTTGACACTTTTGGGGTCTCTTTTTCCTTCGATAGAGTTCATCTCGCTTCACTCACTTTTCACACATGTGTTCGATTCGCTCATGAAGCTATCGAGAAGATGGGCATGTTAAACCTCAAATTTGATCTTTGGGATTCGCTGCTGTGGGGCTTGATCGCGTTAGAAATGACGAGGGAGGTATACCCTTTATCAAAGGGGCCTTTCCCCCTTGATTAGAAAAAAGGAAAAGAGAAAATAATGAGACTAACAATCAAAAAAAGTATTGAATTACAATGGCGCCCAATTAAATATTTTTGGAGGAATAGATTAAGCGTAAGAACACTTTATATAATTTAGGCCCTATTAGTTCCTTAAGTTTATTTTTTTTTAAAAGAGACTATGGGTCTTCCCTTACATTAAGTGAGAGGTCCTAGTTGGTCTCAAAGTTTAAGGGTTTGATTTAAAATAAGATTGTTTTAGGGGAAAATCTTGTTCGGGAGAGATTTTTTGGGAGGCGATCCCGGCTTTGGAGAAGCGATTTCGGCAGAGCGATTCAATCAGAAATTGTTGTCTACCGGCCGCTAACATGTCGTCGGGTCCATTTTTTCTCATCGGCGTTGCTTGATTATTTATTTATATATGTCTTGCATGCTTTTACTTGTGTGTGTTTATCTTAGGTATTCATTAGTTAGTTAGTCAAAGTCATATTTTTGGTTGTTTAGTAGGAACCCAGGCTTGGGGGCTTGATAGGTCTTCTTGATTCGTGCCACGAGTAGGTGTCGGAATCAACAAATTTATATACTGTCTCTTAGTAGTAGAGCTACTTCGGTATAATGGCTCTAGGGTCGAACAAGGGATGAGTTTTTAACTCTTGAATGATTCAGTGAAGAGCGAAATGGTGAATTAAATTTGGATTTTAAGGTTGTTGTCAAAAACAGTGAGAGGTATTGTTTGGAAAGCGAAATTTAAATCCAAATAAAATGTAAAAGTCTCAGCAGGTATTCGGGCTCTGCGTTCGAATTCTAAAAGGTCAACGAGAGGTTCTCGGGTTCATTTATCGCGTTGGGGAGGATGACTATAGTCATTTCTGAGCAGGATCTTCATTGCTTTAATAACTAAACCCATAATTTTCCACTTTTGAAAAGCGACATTTACGAACATTCATGTGCTCAGCCAATGAAAATCATTATAAGCTAAATCTCTGCTGTAGTAACTAATGAGGCAACTAATGAATGCCGGTGGATGCAGCAATAGAAAAATCCAGCGAACCTAAACTCTCCAAATATAGGTTAATCAAGGTACATTTATGAGATTTAAACCTAGTTCGAGAGATAGAAAAATAAATGCTCATAGCGCTAGTTAAAAGAAAACAGAGGAATAGTTAGTTACCTCTAAACCACAGCTTAACATTCCCTCCTCTTCAAAGGAGAAAGCGTCACAGCCAACCGTCTGAGTTGTCATCCTCGGAGGTGTGTTTGCGATCGAAAAATGAGAGAAAGTGAGAGAGTGGAGGAAAAGTAATGGAAAGTGGGCCCGGCTTATAAGCTAAAATTTATTGATGAAGTCATACTTTGTACAAAGCTTCACTAAGACTTAAATAGGTGCTCAGTGTATCGAAAATTACAAAAAAAAAAAAAACAAAATGAAAAGCCATTACCAGGGACAAATTTGGAAGAAACCAAAAAAAAGTAACAAAAATCCAAGCGTCAACAAGTAGGTGAACAATGGCTGTATGGTGAATAATTAATTTGGTAGAGGCGAGCAGGTGCGCGCGAGGAAAAGCATTTACGATTCTTTCGTTTTCTTCACTTTTGCTCTTTCTTTTCTTCGGGATTTGTCTATGGCTTGATGAGTTCAACTCGGGTTCTTAGTATTTTGAATTGACTCGATAATTTTGGCCTAATTATCTTGCAAAAACTACAAAATTAGCCATAAATCGATGAGTAGAATAATGGGGACAACCAATGTGCAAAATCGGATTAATTCGGTTGATTGATGCATAAAGTGCTCATTTCCTGATAATAGGGCTCAAAATAGCACTTTTTGGAATGACTATCATGCAGCTCCAATCCATCATAAGATAAGTAACGACGAGATAAAGGCTAGGTTTTAAATGCACTTGCCTTTTCTTATCGGGAGTGCGTATTTGGGATTTTTAACTGTATTTTGTTTTCCCTTTTAAAATAAAACAAAAATAAATTAATGGAGCTCTAGCTAGTTTTCTAAAAACGGTTTTTCAAAAATAAAAAAGCAGTCGTCTTTTAAGATTGGGAAACGCGTAATAGCGAAAATCACGGAGTCGCGCTACGCATTTAATAATTTTATAATGACTAAAATACATATGATTTTAGCTTTGTAGTATCGATGTGTGAGTTTCAGAGCAGTGTTTTGATTGAATGTTTATGGTTCAGAATCTTCTCTGGCCAGAAATCTCAGTTTCAACGACGAAAATAGCATTCATCTTAAGGTGACATGAATCGTATATTGCATGAGACGAGAAGATAAAAATATAAAAAACAAAATAAAAATCTAAATTTTTGTGAAATAAACATTTTATTGAAAATGAAAAATAGTAGAAAAGAGATATAAATTGATGATTTCAGACTAAAAATGATAAAAAGATTACTCCAACTCATTTAAAAGAAAATAGGTGAAAAATAATAAGAAAATAGGAAAGAAAGAGAAAGCCAAGGGATGGATGGATGGATGGATAGAAATAGAATCGCCCGTAATTGTGGCATTTATTCTCCCAGATGCCCAAAATCGTTACAAATGCGATAAAGAAAAAGAAGAAATAAATATATATTCCAAATTAGTGGGGTGCTTTTTTCATATAATTTTGTAGAGTGTAGTATCAAAATCAAATGGACTGTTGTGCCCACTCTAAAAAGGTAAAAGTACCACTACACACACACTCTCTCTCTTTATATATCTCTTATGAAATTAATGTGGGATCATTAGTTTTTAGTTTTAAAATTCTCCTAGATATTGATTAGTCATTTTTTACCATATGTATTGACTCTCAATAAATAAAAAATATTAACGATAGATATTCAAAACCAATAAAAAAAGTCAAATCTTAGAGATGAAGGAAACTCTAAAACTTAAATACCACTGGAAAGAAGTGAAATGGGATGAGGTTGGATGGTATCATAAAATGTCCAACCATCACCATCATTATTAGTTTGTTCCGAAATCCCCATCTTGAAGTTCCTTTTTAGTTGCAAAGCAAAGGCAAGTAGTAAGTAAGTAAGTATCTTCACTAATTAATGTTATTCTGCCTGCAGGAGGTATCACTATCAAAGTTAAACTCACATGCACCACCAATACCATCAACTATTCGCAAGGGACTCGACTCGACTCGTTTGTCCTTTCCTTTGTTTCATTCTTTCCATTAGGACTAGGAATGAAGATTCAGTATTCAGTATTATTCAGTATTCAGTATTCAGTATTCAGTATTAATCACTACACACTCTCCTCTCTTAATTCTTATTCATTTTCATTTATTTATTAGAGTAAAATTTAAAACACAACATTCACGTCTTCTCCCCAATTCCCAAACAGTGCCTCCTTGGGGTTTGTGAAATGTCTTTTCAGACCGTCTCTCATCATACACGTGCCCCACCAAACTGTCAATCAAATTTGGGATGGTTCTTGAATAAGTGGGGCCCATCTCCCTCTCTTCTTGGCCCCACTTAATGCATTTTCTACACGTGTTATTCTCTTTTATCGACACCTCTACCAGACCCCTCCTTCCCGCTCTGCATTGCTGAAGAAGGATTTCCATATCTCAGCAGTTATGACCAGGGGTGTCAAACGTGTTAGGTTGGGTTAAACGATTACGGAGTTAAGCGGTGTGAGTGAAAAAATATAAATTGAATCACGACCGTTGTCGCGTGTTAAGCGGGTTGGCCGTTTATCTTCCCAGCGTCCCCGTCTCGCTGGCCGTTTATCAGCGGTTAATAAGTAGCCGGTTAATCGTATCAGCGTTGAATTTTAGCGGTACAATCGCGAAACGTTAGTAAGCAGCGGTAGGAGCGATTCGCCGGGTTACTCGCGGGTTAGCGTATACCGCCCGAAACGCGGCCGTTGTCGCGTATTAGCAGGTTGACCGTTTATCGGCGGCAAGTTGAAGTACCGCTTTGGCCGTTTGTCGTGGTTGTCGGTATCTCGGTTAATCGGTAATAGTGTTAATTTGGCCGAGCTAGTTATGACGTGCTTCTTTTTCTTTTTCTTTTTTCCGAGTATATTAATTACTTAGCATGTTTTCAGGTTGTGATATAATAGAAGATCGGCTAGCAAGGGAATGAAATTGTGTGTACTTTTCGCCGATAGGATAATTAATATTATAATGGGTGACTTTCGATTGAACAATTAAAATCACAATTTCTGCTTTTATTGGATAATGGTTTAATAAGGGATAATTAAGCTTGATTATTGAAATTATTCTCTTGCTATTAATTGGAGATTTAATTGAAATTTATGGATATAAGTTTCTTTAGGCTTTTGTTATCGACCCTTGGGAGGAATAAAGCGAGGCTGTTTTGGGCGTACGTTAGGGGTGGTATTTTCTTTGGACTCTAACATAAATCTTTTTTAATCATAACCTGCGGGCAGAAGGTGTACTTTTGCACCTATTTTTAAACTCAATCAACTCCTGTGTTATTAGCATACACACTACTACTAAGTACTACCTAGTGAAGAAAATTAAAATTATTCTTTACTAAGCACGTCGAGATATGAGTAAGAAAAACAATTTTAACTTAATTAATACAGGTAATTTAAAGAAAATAAAAGAAAAGGAATATGGCGGGAGGGACAGGTGGCGGTGGTGAGTGGACTGATGGAGGCGCCGGCTTTTAGTGATAGAATCTTTTGTACGGAAAGTATAGGGAGAGAGTATAGAGATTGGTGCCACAAAAGCCACCTGCCCCACCCCCCAAATTCATCTCCTACTCTCCCCTCTATACATACTCTTCTTACTCTCTCTCTTCATTTGACAAATACCCTCTCTCTCCTCCTCCTATACCACAAATGACTCTACTACACTAACTTCTATCAACCCAACACCACTGTTTTTTTTTTTTTGTGCTTCATGACATGACATCTAAACCTATAATTTCTTTTTCTATGTCTGTCAAATTTCTAACAATCATTTATTATTAGATTAATAGTACTTCAATATTAAACTTTTTTTTAATAGAAATGTTATCTAAATTAATACAACAAAACGAAAGGAGGACCGGTGGATCCGCGGGTTAGTGATCATGAGCTGGATAGATAGACAGAAACGAATAATAATACAAAAAAAATAAAAAAAAAGTCATATACATTCTTTTGCCAACAAAAGACGTGGGTCGAGTAAATTACTAAATTCATGATTTGGCATGCCTGACTAATGACTAAATTTTATGTGTTGGTGTGTGGTACCGTAGGGTATGGTCAAAAACCTTGCTCTAATCTAAACGTTAGATATTCAAACTTCAAACTCTAAATCTACCTAACCTAATTGTCATGCAACCATTAGTATTATTATTTTTGAAATAGAATGAGATATATTGAGCTGGGGTTATTATAATTTACGTATACATAAAATACTTATTTTAAGTCATATCATTAATCTCCATACAAATCAAACTTATTTCCACCATAAAACATAACATCAATCCTTATGTTCCAACTTAAAATTATTAGTTAAGTTATAAAAGAGCTCAATGGTCTCATAACATGGGGTATCGTATTAAACATAACTCCCCATTATTAATATTATTGTTCATAAAAAAGAAAAAAGAAATTAGAAATAATAATAATAGTTAGAGAGAGAGAGAGAGAGAAAGGTACGTGGCAGGTGAAAAGCAGAACAAGTTAGAAAGGATGTAACTCCAATCGTCGGTAATACTGCTCTTTTCTGTGCAGACATAGGTGTGAAGGGCCCACCACCATCCTCTCCTCCCTCCTCAGTCCTCATCCCTTCTATTTATCTTCCTCGATTTTCATCTACCGAATCTGGCCGTGGTCACCAGCCCAACAACCGCCCGCCGGAGAGACCAGAGAGAAGGACGATGAGATATGGTGGGACTGAGTATTGTATTGGAAGCCCAGAAGGGTTGTATTAACAAGAAAACCCCACAAGTCATAAACAAAATCACCATGATGATGATCAAACCCACTCCTTTTCCTTCCTCTTCTGCTCGTTGGAATTCTCACTCACCCTCCTTCTCGCCGGCGGCCACCACTTTTCTTGACGAGTGCTTTCTCTGCAAGCAGAAGCTGTTGCCGGAGAAAGACATCTACATGTACAAGTAAGCATCCGTATTATTCTCAATGTTTTATTGGTTTTATTGGTTTCCTTTTTCTTTTTTTTTTCTTTTTTTCAGATCTCTGCTTCCTTACTCCATGTCCACTTGAAACCCAGATAGATTTATGTGAGCTAAAGTTTTATTTAGGGGTGCTGTGGTGATGATGTTTTTGGTTCATTGATTCATGCAGAGGAGACAGAGCTTTTTGTAGCGTTGAGTGCAGGTGCAGGCAGATATTCATGGACGAGGAAGAGACTGTCAGAGGAGACAACTGTTCATTGGCCGCCATGAAACCCACTTCGACTGCTGCTTCTTCTTCTTCTTCTTCTCCTCCTTCTCCATCTTCTCGTCTTCGCAAAGGGACTCGCACCAGAGCGGGCGGGTTTGCCTACTGATCCGGAAACCCGGAAAGTGTAATTCCAGTTTTACCCCCCCGTTCTCGTTCATTTTGTAATGGATTCTCTGTCTCTCTGTCTGTCGTCGTTTTGCTTCCTAGTATGAAGGCAAACAATGTTTTGACCCTTTTGCCCTTTCTCTCTCTTAGTTTCAATTCAGCCCACGGTTTGTCTCAGGAATCCGCTGTGTTTTTTTTGTTTTTTTTTCTTTCTTCTTTACTGGTGGTGGTGTCAGTGGGGGTATTTTTGTGGTGGTACATTCGGAATTATTATTATTATCATTATTATTATTAATTAATTAATTGACAGACGACTAATTACGGTAGGTAGAAAAATCTTTCAGTCAGATAAGGATAAAAGAGTTATTGGGTTCATCTCGTGTCATGAGAGTTATCGTTTTCTCTCGGGATAACGGGTGGTTTTGTCTGATAGTGACTTTTGGGAGGATTGAGGAATTAAATTCTAAGTGTCAATTTTAATGTTTTCCAATTTATCTCCTCTACTCCCAAATATTACAAATATTGGCCCCAATAAGAATGGTTATTATCTTCAAGGACTATGATTCTCACAAAATTTTATTTTGGCCCCAAGGGTCTTTGTCATTTAATGTGTGACCTGTTTGGTCACACCAACTCCACATGGGAATAAATTCTCATCTTTCAGGACTAGAAATTAAATTAATAAGTGCATATAAAAGTTATTCAAGTGATTCAGATAGGGGCTCAAAATTTAGTTAGAAAATTTTTATTGTTTCTTTATTAAGCTTTTAGAAAACGGAAATAGTTTAGTTATGAGAATCGATAAGCAAATTTTGAAAATAAGTGAGTGCATTTGGCATTTATGTATGAATGAAGAAGCGTTGTTTTTGTGTGTTGTTTCTATTTGTTTTTTGAATTAAATCAGCAGTTTTTTGTCGATTGGATAATAGCTGAGATTGTGGTTATTTTCTTACTTCTTTCAGCTTTCGTCTTCAGTTGAATTTTCTTCTGTCATTAGCGGAGATTATCACGCAAATATGCTGTATTTTAATAGCATTTTCGTTGTTTCGTTAGTATTTTGTGGTTTCAAACGGATTTATGTTTATTAAATTAGGGTCGAGTGCGAAAAATATTTGAAATGAAGGTAAATATTAAGATAAATTAGAAAATTTTATTATTAAATTTTGGATAGAGTTAAAAATTTTAAGTGAATGTAACGAATCTAAATAAAAAAATATCCCATTAGGAAGCTAATAGAAAAGATTGAGTGGGAGGGAGTGGGAGAGTGAAAAGAAGTGTTTCAGTTGCTCAGTGGTGATGAAACAGTGGAGTGGATTTAAATATCTGAAGAAACAGATAAAAATAATAGGAAAGATATGGAGACTACTATTCTTTTCTTAAAAGGTTTTGAGATTTACAAAGAAACTAGGCATTCTTAAACAAGAATAAGTGGACTCCTTTCATATCACAGAATGAAGATCCTCTCTGCTGGAAAGAATTCTTCTCTTTCTTATCAATCTTTAGTGATGTTCTTTGACTCATGATTGTAATATTCATTTTCAGTTTTGGAAGCAGCTCAAAAATTAATAAATATAATATAGAATTGCGACTTCAGACATGGTATCATTGAAAAATTTGTGTAACCAATTTGTTTAATGGTAAGAATGCTGTACCATAATCTGCGAGAAAATATCTTCTTGATCTGCCTAAGACTTATCTACAGCGGTGGAGAAATCTACAGATTTGAATCTTAAATTGTGTTTCAACGGTGAAGTAATAATAGGAAGCCAACGATTGTTGATGAGCAATGATCGGTATTTTTGGGCCAAAATTTGATTATAAAGCGTTCGTGTTAAGATTGGCTTTCTTTTACCCTCATAATACTGTGATGGGAAACAAAAAAAAAAAAAAAAAAAATTGATTTTCCACAATATGACCGTTGAAGATAGAAAATTTTTTGTGTTTCAGTGATTCCTCTACAAAATCGGTGAGATATCACCGAAATTTCTAAAGAAATATTGTTGAAAATAGAGGAAAAAGGAAAAAAGAAAAAAAATGGCGTGAACACAAGAGGAGGCTGGGACCTGGGTGCTCAAGAAAAATGGAAAAAAGGGAGAGAAACTGAAGCCAGTGTTGAAGAAAAAGAAAGAAGAAATTATTTTGGCTTTACTAAACAATCCTATCATTTACATTACTACTACCGCCACGTGGGATCACTAACTCCTCCCTAAAAATTTATTTAAAAATTAGATAGAAAGTAAGAAGATGAATGAATATTTTAAAAATTACAATTTAAAAATCATTTAGTTTGATATGGAACATAATTTTCAACTACAATTTAATAAATATTTTATAGTGTATGAAATGAGATATAAATAAATAAAAGATATATGATGCAATTATTAAAAAAGAGAAAAAATAAAATTGGAATAGATTTAGGATAGAAAACTTTAAATCTTCCATTTCTGGGGGAGATCTTTCATGCTGAAATCTAGTAAAGCTTTTGAGGCTTAATACTCTTTTGATCTTTCGATTTTAGTGTGTTGAAGATCTGTAATAATTACATGATTTTGGAATCCACAGTAGTCACTCCCATGCGCCAACCAGCCACCCAACCAACCTCCCTCTTGAATTCCTCTTCCACTCCCACTTCATAGCCTTTTAAAATACATAATGCACTGAAATCTGCTGAGGCACAACACAGGATGCATACCTAACCTGATTCTGGGCGACACCCACCTTTAAATTATATCGAACATAAGATACATCTATATGAACTATCATTAAATCAATAATTATTTCTCCAACAAAAAAAAAAAAATCAATAAAGATAACGAAATTATATAAATTTTAAAACAAGATTATGCAAACTTGAGAAGTAGGTTGGTTTTGGACCTATAGGGGCTTATATATGTAGTATGATCAAAATAAATGTTTAAGACAAAACTTGATACCAACGAAAACCCTTTGAATTTGTGGATTTTGAACTATAGACAGAAGTTGTTCCATTTCCATATATCACCCACCCAGAAGTTCTTTGGTGGCCCCACAGCAGTATCAACAAGCCGAAGCTCATAGTAACAATTAAGTGAAGAGCTGTGACATTTAAGTTATTCAAGATTGAAATCTAACTGAAACAAGCAAATATACAAAAGCTAAGAACATGGATGTCATAACTAAGAGATTTTTGCGACTACTACAATAAATGTGCACTCTATAGCATCATAATCATAAACCCACCAAAACCATTTTCATCGTCTTCATCAACAGTATTATCACCAAGGTCAATCAGATTTGAGCTGCAAGACGGCTTTTTTATCCAAATAAAAGCAAACATAGTAGTTTATCAGAGAGTCGTGTATGAACCTGTAAATGAAACCAGGAAATGAAGGGAGGTCAATGTGTTGTTTCTACTACTATCAAATACTATTTCTTCCAATGCTTTTATGAATATGCAAGAACACATTCTGGTGTGAATTTATATGACATTCTAAGTTGGGTCACATATATGTCATGTTTACAAAATTACAAGGTACTTTTGCTATAAATACCTTTAAATTCGCTGAATAGCTCAGTTAGTCTAAGGCCTTGAGTTGTAGTGCAATTCGAGTCACTCTAAAGGGAGTTTTAGTAGCCTGGAATTAGTCGAGGTGCGCGCAAGCTATAGCCCGGACATCCACGGTTATAAAAAAAAATAAATAAGCCTTTGAACTATACTTGAAACCAGGCCCAAGTCCCAGCTTATGTAGTTAGATTTTTCCAGACTTAAGAAGGCAGGGATTTAACTGGTCTCTTACACTATACTAGTTATAGATGACAAGCCAGCTTTATCATCTGCAAATGAGTATATATCTCACTTGTGTTTTGACCACATAGAAGTCGGTATTGTGCATCATGATCACCAAATAGATATAGAAACAGGACCACCATTCATGGAATCTTATGCATCTCATTCTGAACAAGTCATTAAGAAAACACTCTCAACACAAATTCCATCAGAAGACTAGCATGCTCATTCAAACACAAAAACAAACAAGATAGATTTTCCAGCTTTCTGACAACCAAACCCACAACATGACTTGAAACTAAAGGCTATATTTTCCCTAACAAATTTGAGGATCATCATGAGCAAGAGAAAAATGTCGAAAAGTAATATAAAAATGGAAAAATTAAAATGTCAAATGAAGTCTATTTCCCAACTCAAATAAAAACAAATATAAGTTAAGCTCCCCAATGTCCAGCTTGTGGTTTGCATTTAGGGCTCTCAATCTGTGATTTACAACTACTCACGTCACCAATGGCAGAAGCCCTTGAAACCTTCCAAGGCTTTATTTTCCCAAACAAATTTGAGGATCAACATGAACAAGAACAAAATGTCCAAAAGTAAAAGAAAAATAGAAAAAATAATATAAAACATCAGATGAAGTCCTTTTCCCAACTCAAATAAAAATAAATATAGAAGTTAAGAACCCCAATGTCCAGCATGTGGTTTTGTGTTTAGGGCTCTCAATTACGATTTATAACTATAACATCACCAGTACTAAAGACCCAGCAGCATTTTCAGTCATAAGATCTAGCAAAAAACTAGCTGTGACATTGCAATTCACAAGTTCAAGGCTGCAAGTGCAATATGTAAGGTCTGATTGCACCAGCTAAATATCAAACAACAAACTCTTTCAAGTAAAACACATAGGTGCCACAAACAACATCATAACATAAAATGGCCATAGTCATAACATAAAATGGCCATAGTCTTATTTTCTCTTCTTTTTTTTATTCTTTATTTTCTTTTGCAGATAGGCAAACTCACCATCATATTTGCTGTCTTAGTCAAAATCATCACCACTCTCAACCAGATTTGAACAGTAAGACTTGCCTTCTATTGATCTAAATAAGTAAACAAAATGGTTTGTTTCATGAGTCACATATGAACCTGCAGAAAAAACCAGGAAAAATCAAATGGTTAATGCATTTTTATTTAGTTCTAAAAAAATTGCAATTCCATATTTTCAACAAATGACTAGAAGAATATATTGAGGAAGCGAGAGAAAATCAAAAAACAGTTTTTTAGCTTAATTTCCTTTAAGACAAAAAAAAAATTGCCTCTAAAACATCAAGAATTAAATGGGACACCACAACTTTATAAGTCGAAGTGTGGATGCATCAAATTAAACAGTGACGGTCCGTTTACAAGTCCATGAATGGCTAGAGCTATAGCAATGATCTAGGGTTTGCTGGTATTATGGGCACTTTATGATGAATTTCCTACTGAAGTACCAGGAATATCATCATCTACATGATCGAATAAGATTTAGATCTATTTTGTATTTATAACTGATTTTATTGTTCATTATTTATGTATATCAGGTAAAAGCCCAGTCACATGCTCCAGCTAGGCCTACCTAATACAGAAACCAGTTTTGAATTCAAACCATCATACTAGTACAAAACACTTATTTCATCCAGACAAAAGATCTTCCAGAACTTGGTTTAACTCAGATCAGACACAGCAAATAAGATGGGTGAAAGAAGTAGAGTGTCACCCCTAGTATTTGCCTTTGGTAATGCAACTTTAAAGAGCTTTCTATATGACAGGAAGCAAGATATTTTCTCTGTAGGTTTCCGGGAAACCAAATTTGTACTTGGGTTGTGCCTCCTCTATGTTGGGTGTCTTTAGGTGCTGGTTAATGCATTTTCATTTACTTATCAAATAAGAAATAAATAAATTCATAGCACAGGATGTTTTGGAATCATATAAATAAAGTAACGAAACAATAAACACATGTACAAATTCAACCCAAAAACTAATACTAGATTCTTTGTTCTCATAGGCAAGTAAAATAAATATATTAACAGCCCCTAACAAAAGAACATCAAAGTATACCTTTCTTGAAAAAAATAAAGTGCACCACAGTCCAAAGGTCATATACAAAGGATGTCAAAAAAACAATGCAAAAGGATATGATTTATTAATTCATCATATTCCTCAGAGAAAAATCATTGATTTACTAAAGACCACCATCTTGCATGATCGAATCTATAGTCAAATATTGCTTTGTGGTTGGAACCACTAGATTTAAATGGCCACCTGGTAGGGAACATTCCTCTTTCTTGCCCCATTAGAATTGTTAAGGATTTTATAGAAAGGTACTCTCATACATTCCCATTATAACTTCTTCATCCCTTCAAAAAGTCTTTCCTTGAAGCTTGGAAAAAAAAGTCTCAACCTTTACATCTCTCAATCATTTAAATTCCTTGGAAAGTGAGGATTCCAATGCCCTTGCCTGACCTACCGATCACAAACATATGTCAACCAAGCATCCTTTGTCAAAGGTACAAAATAAAAAAAATAAAAAAAGGGGAATGACTCTCTTAGATTAGAATTGCTACACCATTTATCTTTCCAGAACTTCACCTTTTTGCTTTTGTCACCTTTAATAACTGTTTGTGATTAAAATCCCTAAACCACTCCTAATTGCCTTCCAAAACTAGACATGAACAGCAGCTTCTATCCTCTCCATACTTCACAGCAATAATCCAAAGGGACTCATTCTCTGAGGTGAACCTCCAAATCCACTTGCCTTGTAGCACCTTATTGAGGGTTGTTAACTTTCTAATACCAAGGCCTCCAATTATGACCTCTACTTTTAGATGCATTAAAACAGAAATTTTTTTGCATATTGATGAATGTACCAGGCTTTTCTTTTCATTATATTCTGATCGTTCATAGGACAGTTTTTCAGCAACTTGGTATGGCAAACAATACCCATTGTTGATACCAAAGAGTGGGATACTGAGAATTTTGGATGGCTAAGAAAATATAATCAATTTGAATTCTCAAGTGAGATCCAATTCCAACCCAAGAGAACCATGTTCGCATGCATAACCCTGAGACCAATGCAGACATAAGCTTCAAGGTATTTAAAGCACTCAAATTCTGAACATCACTCAGTACTCTAAGGCCAGGAATTTGAGCTAGTATTTGCATAACAATGAGATAAATCACTTACCGTAGCAATTTAGGTGTACATACAAGTGCAGGAACATGAAGACATCTACTAACAGAAAATCAAAGCAACGATCCTTACCTACTAAGATATGATTAAGAAGTTGCAGGATTTGACTCAATCTAACAAATATGTGGGATCACCCTTGAAGTTTTCCAACCGAAAGTTGGGTTTGGGGGGGAATTGCAACTGCCTTTAGTTACTCCTCTATGGCAGATCATATCATGTCTGTTTTGTCAATGCACATTTAAGTTTTGCAAACTTGTCCTATCTGGGCAATTGGACTGCATAGACTTTGTTTAAAACATTGGACTGACCCGATTTGTAGATGTCCATTAGAAAGAAGAAACTTATTTTGATTTGAAGAAGCATGCCATTAGGCTACATCAAGACCAGGATCTCTTCTCCCCATATTCCTATACACCAAACACTCAAACAATAGGTGCAGTGTTTATCCCTCATAATTTTTCCAACTACCTGAAGCTGAGGAAACACCATCAAGTCTTGACGTTTCAATAATACAACCACTCATTCGTTGATCAAATAATGTGCCCATTTGGAAGGTATGTTTATTAATTAATTTATTCTAAGAATGGAACAGGAGGAAAAAACATGTAGAAACCCACACTTGGCTATACTGAAAATCATGGCTTTTGAAAAGTGTAGACTACAGAAATAATATAGATACAGGAAAGTACAAAAATAAAAATAAAAATAAAATAAAAAGCAGAAAAACGGAATATATGATTACAAACAATGCAGTATGATATTAAGCCTAGATCCTCATTCCGAAGGTAACAACAAAGCACCACCACTGATTCATCAATTAATCTACCCCGGAGAAATTAAATTTGTACATATATTTAAGAACAAAAATTTTAAAACGGGAATTACCAAAATTGCGACCGACAATGCAATGCCAGGTAGGCCCATGCTTCTTATCAAACTCCTTCTTGATATACTCTGCAATGTTTTTTTCCACACTGTGGTTCTCAGAAGCCTGATTGAGATCAGACCCATATCCAAGAATCGCAGCAGAAAGCAAACAGAAAAAAAAAAAAAAAAAAAAAAAAATTATCTCATTTTCCAAAAATAAAAACCTAAGCCAAAGAGTGAAAGAGAAGGAGCAACGGCAGTGGCTATATCGATGGCCTCCTTCTGCATGTCATCCTTCATATCAGCTCTTAATGATGACCACTCTTGCTCCCAGATGCCGCCAACGACAGCTTTCGATCATCGGAAGATTGCTTCAAAGACACAGCTGAAGCGCCGTTTCTCTTCAAGTCTTCTGCCATTTTCACCGTTTCCCTTTCTTTTTGCTGTTTGATCTTTATTTCTTTTTTCTTTTTTCAGCAGAGTGTAGAGACAGACAGACTCGACAGAAACGGAGAAGGCGTCTTCCCTGAGCTGAAAGGCAAAAGGAAAAAAAAAAAAAAAGGAAGAGAATAGCTCTCTCTCTCCCCTTCTCTCTCCCTCTTCTCTCTCTCTCTCTCAACTAATACACTATAGTCTACTCTTTTTCTTGACTAGTGGTCTACGTTTGGTTTTTAATTTGATTTGTTCGTTGGGTTGGCTCTCTATTTTTCTTTCACTGCGCTCCACCTTTTACCCAATGGGAAATACTGGTGGTCTCACAAAAATCAAATTTTACTAAATTGTCATATTTGAATATTTGATAAAAGAATTATTCAAAAGAATAAAATTTAAATTTGAGTGTCACCCACCATGTGGAAGGTAATAAATAGAGGGTTAAAACTTTTGAAGTTCAAACACCCCACCATCCCATTTTACACCATAGTGAATTTTCAATTTTATATATATATGTATATATATATATATATATATATATATATATATATATATATATACATAAATAAAATAACAAGAGGTTTTAATTATCAAATAGAAAATAACAAAATCATTTTTATGCCTAATATCATTTGATTATGATGATTCTTTATGGTATGAATGGATGCAAAAAAAAAATTAAACCTAATGTAGAAAGCAAAAAAAAATTAACAATTAAATAATTTAATTACAATGTAATAATAAAATAGAGTTGTGAATTTAAACCTTTTTTCTATGCTTATATGAGTTAGACAAGATAGGTAAGTCAAAATTGATTGTCTTACGGATTAAGTCTTTTCAGCCACAAGACATTTGTACCCCCGTGAGACATCATAAACATATATATGTCGTACCATTTTCAAATGCCAATTGGCAACCACATCCACAATAATGTGAAGGTGATTTTGTTAATTGGTGGGTGATCGGGATTCTCATTTCTCAGGCTGCGGTTCAAGAACGTACTTGTTAATAATGAGCACAGCCAGTGGGCCAAAGCTAAGCTGGCTAACAGGAAAGGCCTTGAAAGTAAAAAATGATGGAGTTCCAGGAGTTGGGTAATGGGAATGGGACTGGGACCTTCTTTTTCCGTCCCACACCACACCTCTCATTTCATCTTTGAGACAAAGAAGAGCCTGTTCGGATACTCACTCTTCCAAACCGTCTATAATAATATTCTACCAGTATAGATACAAGTTACAACCAAGCATTCAGTTATACAGTATACTACTCTGGACGTATAAGCTGCTGGGCTATATTATGCTTCATCGTCGGACTCCTGCACAACCTTACTCATCTTCGATCTCTTGGGGTTGGGGTTGGGAAGACCATCTCTATCTTCTTCTTCTTCTTCACCATCAGATTCAGAATCCTCTGCAGCCAAGGGACTGCAGGGTTCATCAGGAGCTGATGTTGCCCTCTCTGATTCATCATGCCCTTCTTCAGTGTCATCTCCACATTCCTGTTGCCCCCCTGTTACTCTTTCATTCTCAACTGCAGTTGAATTATTGTGGTTTTGAGGCTCTTCTTCCCCCATGGTGTTGGTTCTGGGGTGCTCTAATATTTTGAAATCTCTGGAAGTGCTACGCTTTGCGTGCCTCAATAGATTCACCTTGGTCGCCTTGCTGAGTTGGATTAGATACTTTTCATAATCTTCTATCTGGAATATCAGGTCTGGTATCCATCTGTTCTCCCTCTTAATCTTGCTTAGCAGTCCTCTGCTCTTTGCATTCTCTTGTTGATCCTGCCATCATAACAACTTATAGACATTCAAGAGAAAAAAAAAACGAGTAATAGCTTGCTCCAAGATCAATAGTTTGTACTACCCTCTGCATCAATGCCACAAAGCTATATAGAGGAACAGTCAGCTGCCTGCATGTTAGCTCCACCAGCTTCTGGAACTTAAGACCAGGCAAAACTTGCTTGCAGCCTTTAGGAGCAATCCGAAGCTTAGACATTTGGGCTAAATGCTTGTAAAACCTTGTGACCAACCTTAGCAAATGCTCTGCTTGAGGATCTGCAAGTTCTTATTTTCTGGGGTTTAGAGGAAATATATATATATATATATATATATATATGCAAGAACAGCCAGATTAATTGGGAGTTAATTCAATTAAATTCGTTGGATTTAACTTGCCTTCATGTTCATTAAAACAAAAGATAAGACTCTAATAGCCCTTCAATAGAGTAGAGAGTTTCTTCAAAGCCAATGCTGAAGCATGTTCTCCCCTCAAATCAAGAAGTGGTTTTAGAGTAACTGGAGAGAATGTCTTCAGTTTTGCCAGCAGCAATCCATATCAACTATTACTGATTCAATAATCTCCAGTATAGAAGAAGCTGTTGCACTGGTTGTTGAATGATTTATGATAGCATACGTTTCAGATGTTTCAGATGTCTCCAATGGATTGCTACCCTCTGATCCCATAACTTTTAACAGCTCCTTTGTCATTTCTTGAGCCAGAATCAGATCATCTGGAGGCGAGCTTAAACATATAGCAAGTTTAACCAGACTTTTTGCAACCTTCAAATTTGTAATACCCCTTGTGTTGCAGATACAAACAACCCAGTCTCTATTAAAGTCCCTCCATTCACAGGGCAGCTCGTGACCAATCATCATCACAACATCACATAGAATCTGAGAAGAAACAAAACACTTTTGATGCCATTGCTTTTAGAAAGGTGATAAACTTTCTGCAAGAAATAAAGGGTGGAAAAAAGATTGCATGATTGAAATCAGGCAAATAATAATGAATTTACCTCAACTACAGCTAGTAAGAAGTTCAAAGAGAGCAATGGCCTTATGCATTTTGCTATAAGCAATACTTTGCTTTTTACGTTTTGGTCTTCAATTCCTGAGGCTATTTCACATTCATAGTCAGGCCCAACATCTGCCACATTTCTCAGTGGATACTCAACTGTAGACAAAGACACTAAATCTTCAAGCAAGCTGGTGTGGTGTGGGTTCTGCAAGCAAATTTTTATCAATTCTTTCAGGCAAATTAAGGCCAGATGCAAGTGTTCCCTTCTGTCCTCAACATCTTTCCTTCCCTTAGCTTCTTTTTTCTTTTGATCTGCCTCCAATGTAGTGGTTGAGTAACCAAATCAATTTCAGCAAAGAGGACCCAGCATCTCAATTTCTCCACAGACCAAAGTCTTTAATGGATCATCTTTTCCCAACACGGAGAAAGTTTTACACACACGGTTGCTGAATGAGGTGTTTAAGACAAAGGAAATCATTTTTGAACAGCAGACTGAAACTTTGCTGGAGGATGATTGGCTACAGTTGTGAGAATTTGCGACACCGTCTGAGAAATTAAGGCTATATTGGTCAAGAAATGTTTGCAGTAGTTGGTAGATACTTGAAGTTGCTATGAAAGGTATTCTTGCCCGGGACAATTTCATGTGGCCCAAGTCAGTGTTATCTGGTATGTCATGAACTGCATTTCTTAGATTCCCTCTTTTGATACCATTACGCTGCCTTGACATAGACCTACTTTTTTCCAAAGAATCATAATGATTGACAAACTCAATAAGCTCCTTTAGTAGATCTACCTTTTCTATATCAGTCGCTTTCTCCATCTCAGTAGCAATAGTATTCAACAAAACCTCCAACAATTCGACTAAAAATGAAAACACAGGATCTAGGTCTTCTCATCTTCAGATGTTCTAGAGCCTGTATCCTGGGTGTGACCAAAAATGCCTGATCTGACAAATAAAGAAACACAATCTGGTAAGAGGCAGGAGCTTGGATGAGCACTTAAGAAATATAAATATATATGAATTCTGGGAAGTTGGAATATATGCCATCTTAGCTTATACACCTCTATTATGAAGACATTTTAAAAATATTGCAATAGTTTTTTGCCCTTTAGTCAGTCATGTGCAGAATAATGGCTGCTTCAGAAAAAAACTCAAGAAACAGAAAAGCCATACCAGTAAAGAACTTACGACAGACCTTCCATATTTCCTCTTCTCCAAACACTGGCGGATTTTTAATAAAGCACTAGAGAATGACTCACTGGACATAATTTTTCCTGCCTGAATAATTTGACATGAATATTGTTAAGCAAAATTTCATAAATTGTCATTCGCTACATATTTTGCATTTTCTAAAATATAGCAATACCTCATTCTCCTGTGAAAGAGAGAAACCAAAACATGTCCATGAAGAATCTGAGGGTCGGTCAGTTTTGCCAGGTGGCTGAAGGAGGAGAATCCAAGAGATAGAGGATAAGACAATCTAAGGTTCTTCCATACAAATTTTTCCACTTTCTGATTTAACACAACAGCTAATGTCAAGTTGATCATCTGCATCCTGCTAACATTGGTGCTCCAGTGTCAAGGGTGGGATTCAGTTGACATACACGAAGGATTCATTGAACATAGGACATAAAACAAAGGCAGCAGTGCATAAATTTCTGTGAGGTTAACATACAAGTAACAATTTTATGCAAAATCAAAATATGGATTAATAATTGATGGTGAGATCCACAAAAAGCACAAATGAATACGTGAATAACTACCTCCCCTCAAATGAAGAATTGGTAGTCACATATTACAAGGATCCAGAGAAAAGATGAGCAGGCTTCTGATAGTACCTCCCTGTAAAAAATGAAGAAAGTGAGGCAAGAGAAAATCCAAGACAGGCCCAGCAGTTGATGGGTCCACCAAGAACAACAACGAGCTAATATACATGATCTCTTTGACTGTTACTTTGCATTCAGTAATCCCAATGTAATTAGATACATGGTTGAAGAAAAATAAATGTCTTAAAAAGAAAAAAATAACAGCTGAGGTGGCATGACACCTGCTGACAGAGACATCTCTGCAGCAAACCGCTCAACTCTTGAAATAGACCAGGCCCCAAGCTGCCGGGTACCTCTGCTTTCTGGCTGCAACTGGCTTGGCTTGAAGAGTCCTGGAAAGAATATGTCCCATCTCTCTTGGATAGTTTTTCTGCCAAAATCAGATCCAATAATGGCATTTGTTGCTTGCAATACGAATTACATCTTCTCTTCCAAAAACATGGCCTTGCACTTTTAGCCAATATGGTGTAATCCTACATGATTGAAAAAGCAAGTTTCGATTGGTTTTGTTTTAAGAGCTCAAAGGTAGATACCTATTTAACAAAGAAGTTTGTCAAATATAGCCAACAAAAGAAAGACAAGAAAACTTAGTGATTGGAGTTCCACTACATTAGATGCTACCAGTTGTTTGATGAAGTCAAGAACACGCTCACGCTTCTAACAAAATACCTTCTTGCTTTTGTCCATGTCATTATGATTTCTTTCTTTTCTATTATGGGAGAACTAATAATAAGAGTAAAGTATGCTCTCATGCACTGTTAAGCTCACTCTACCACAAGTATAACAGTGTTTGAGGAGAGAAAAATGAGTACCTGAAGATCTCGGCTATATTTGATGAGAGGCAACAGAGCAGTAACAAAGCAGGTGGCTATCTTGCCATGCATAAATGTGAAATAATCCAACAATTCCTTTAGACGTGAAACATGTTCAAGCATTGGGTAGGGTAAAGTCTGAATCAGATAACCAAGTAGTCTGCACAAGTACAACCCCATCAACCACAATTCTGAAAAAAAAAAGTCCAATCTGGATTCAACTGAAATTACCTTATGATTGGCATGCTCTGTTCAGGCTTCAGAGAGAGGATACGAAATTTGCATTGTTCAATAATCTGCGATACATATACACAATCAATTATATGAATCTATATTAGTATGGTGCTTAAACAAAGCTTAAAAAAAAAAACAAAAGATGTGGAATTTGATTTTACAATCAATCAAAGAGGAATAACTTGTAAAGGTAAACGGTTTTATACTGTTATAAATAATAAGGGAAAAAATCATTCATGAACTGTAAAGCTGCCAAGACAAACAATTGAGGAAAAATACAAGCAAAAAGAAATTTGCAAAAAACATAAGACCCATGTAGAAGGATGATAGCCTTTAAGGGGCAAACTTCTTTGGAAAAAGCAAAAGAGAATGAAGATGGATCTATTCCTTCGCCACAGACAACCATATTACTGGTCTTTCATTGTCAATAAAGAAGAAGCTAAACCAGGCTCCACAATATATGCTAAACTATTGACTTTTGGGACTAATGATAGATAGATTTAGACTTCATTAGGGATGACTATTTACTTCTGGATAACCAAAAACCAAAGTTGGAGTTATGATTCCAAATGGGCGAATTTCCTAGTATGGAATATGGAAACTTCATTTAACGTGAAACAGCTTCCAACATATAAAAGGACTCACACAAGAACCAAAATTTTCATTATTTTTCATTTAAAGTTCTTGTTAAAGCAGAAGCACTTTTTCTAATTGCTCATCTCTCCAAAAGACAATTTCTTTTTTATTTTTATTCTTCCTCCAAATAGGACATGGTCATATCCATATGGTTCGATACCATCACTACCTGTAGAAATATACCAAGGTGAGAAGCTAGGCTAATCCATATGGACAACAAGATCATGATGATCCAACATACTTACATTTGTGAAGTAGTCAGTCTGGTGTATCTAAAGTTTGCCCTCAAAATGATTCTTAAAATTAGGTTCAAAAGCGACTTTTAGATGATTCGACCAAGGAGCTGAATCAAGCAAGAAAACTTTATTGTTTCCAACTTTAACTTAGAAAACAGGATGAATCTTTCTATAATAAGGGTAGAAAAATATGAATCTATATCTCCTGCGTAAACCATTTGAGAGGTCCAGAACCAAAAACAGTGGTATTTGACAACAACAACATAATCAAGGCAGTTAATCAATATTTATTTGGTCCAAAATTGAATCCAAATACATATAGCACCTAAAGTATGTGATGAATCAATTCTTCTTCATAATAGATTCTATCAAAACTTGAACTCCACAACAAGTATTATGCTACTTCTATAGTTAATTTGAACCAACCTCATTTCTTGTCATATCATGGACCTCAAACAAAGTTTTCAGCGTCTGAATACCAAGTTCTTCTGTACCCATCAGACCGTTGGTATTGTAGAAAGCTTTTTGGTTTCCATCTTCTGCTGACTCCAGCAAGATGAAACCTAACTGTACAATACTGGGCACAATATGCTCCCTTCCAAGGTTACTATCATTAACCTACAACAGTTCAGGAAATAAATGATCTTAAATCAATGTAAAAAGAATGAATGTAAATTTGTTACCTTTGGGTATATCTAACACATCTAAAAACAGACAATAATGACCTACTACCATACTAAATAGAACTAACTAGCCCAATACATACAGACATTTATCTGATATTGATCAATCAATATCATTCAGGTTATGTCCCTCTTCAATCCAAAATTCACATCTTTCCCTCACCCCTCAGTTGATATATCAACAATACGACTAAACCTGAGGCGTAGGTTGTTGCATTATAGTTAATCACAATGCCAAGCAATGAACACCATGTCTCTTATTTATATGAAAAATAAAAATTGAGCTTGAATATTCCCAAATGCACTGAGATAAAGACAAAAGGGCCATTACAGCTCGCATAACAGCCTTCTCTACTTTTTTGACAGTCTGCAGATATCCTTCCTTCAAATTACTAGGTAGCCATTTACAGCTCCTGAAAGGAGCAAATACAATTACAAAACAACAGTGAGAAAAACAGAAAACAGACAGAGAAAGGAAATTGAAAGCCTTGAGCACTTACCTTGCGGACTTGAAGTCCCTATATGCCATGAGCAGGGCAGTCTTCAAAATCCCTATGGAACTCTCATTAAACCTCCGAACCCTTGCCAGGGATAACAACACGGAAACTGTAAAATTATTAAAAACCCTAAGATCTGATCTGGCTAGGCCCAAAACCTCTTGCCCCAGTGAAGGATCCTGCTTGACAGAAAAATTCACATGAAGCAACACGGTCCCTTCAACCTGCCGAACGATAGAAGTTGCCTTTGATCCCATTTGTGACCCGAAAAACATTACAATCCCTTCAATCACTTCCCTCTTACTAAACCCCTTAGATGCCAAAACCAGTAACTGATAAACCAGCGACGGCAAGTCCTGCAAATCCACTCCCTTCATTCCGAAAAATACCTTATCCAAAAACTCCCTACACCTACCCTTATCCAGATACGAAATTTCACGAATAAGTGAAACCAACTTTACAAGCAAAGCCTTAGACCAATCACTGGTAAGAACGTGATCAACCACCGAATTCACAAACTCATCACCTCGTTCGATCCCTTCCGAATTCCGAATCAGGTCGAGACACCGTGGTAGAGTCTGGAAAGTTGAGCATCATCTGGATCATTGATTTTAGACCGTCCCGGAAACAATAAGCGTCTGCGACGCTGAAGATCGTGATTTGGGTGCGTTTCAGTGGAGATGAAGAAGTTGGATGGTTTTCAGAGAAATTGCCATCGTGAGATTGACGGGAATTGAAGAGTTTGATGTATGCGAGGAGAGGCAGTGAGAACAAAGAGGAGATGAGGAGATGAACGGGGAGAGAGAAATGAGGAGATAGAGTGAGAAAATGTGGTCGGCGAGCGGCGAGTGAAGGGGAGAGGAGGAGAAGACGACTCGTGAGTGGAGATGGGAGATGAGGATAGGGTGGGAGGTCGAAGACAGGAGGAAAAAGGGGATGGACGCGGAGGTTTGAAGGTGTTCGTCTTGGTGCTAATATCATCGTCGGTAAGCGGCCGGACACGAAGGCGGAGCCGCCTCTTCTTCGGCTGATACCGCCGCCATGGACGAGGTGGGGGCGATTTTGGGAGGAAGGCAGAGCTTCCAGTTCCGGGCATGCTTCAAACTTCAAGGCGATTTTCGTTACGTTTTTTGATTATTTTTTGCGCGGGAGATTACAGGGGTATTCTGGGTAACTGGACTTGGAATGCATCCACCTACATTTAGCCATGTCATCATCGTAGATGACACGTGGCCCATCTTTGATGAACCCTACTAATAATTTAATATTACGGTCCATCATGCCTCCTTTCCTTTACGATTAAATAACTAAGGATAAGGAAGTGAAGAATCAACTAATGACCTATTTTAAACTTGTTTTCATTTTTTTTTTTTTTACATTTATTTACTTCGTATTACAATCTAGCACTTTGTTCATTTAAGACTCGAGTCTACGACCCCTCCCATACACACATCTCTTTATCACTTTTTTTTAAAGAGATAAATTTATAGAAACATATTAACAATAGTGTTAAAAATAAAAAATGATAAAAATTTTAGGAGATAATCTGATAGCAAGGGTTAATACTTAATGATCATTCGATGGCCATATATTTGATAATCGAAATCACTTAGAATCTGCTAAGATTTTGAATCGATATAATGGCTTTATTAGATCGAAGCTTTATTATACGAATGGATTAATCTGAAAACGGCGTAAATAAATTAAATCGTCGATATTATTATTATTCGTCATGACAAATGGAGTGATAAAGCAACGTACGTAATACATGGGTGATAAAAACAACAAAAATAAAGGAAAAACAAAAACAAACTCATATCAATATGGAAAAAAACTTTTTTATTGAGAAAAAAAAAAACAAAATATAAGGAATAACCATACAAAATATTTGCCCTCTGTCTAAATAAGGAACCAGATGAAACCTAGGACTTTTGCATATCTTTATCATGACTTTTAAATTTTTAGAGTTCAATTCTGTTTTAGGAAATGTTCAGAGGTTCGATTACATGTGTATTGTGAAAAATAAGTGCCTTGATGTAATGGGGAAAGTAAGCAAATGTTGAATAAAAAATCAAAGTTGTTTAGATTTAATGGATAAGTGATGTGATACCCCGTAATTATTTTTAAGGGTAGAAAAAATATAATTATAAAACTTAAAGTGAGTATGAGATAATTCTCTAGAGGACATCCCCTAGAAGTATAATGAAAAAATATTAATAAACAATTTTTGTGTGTTATTTGTATAGCCCATTCTTAATCATGAAACAAGAAATGCAAGCTGTCCAATCCAAGATTTGAAGAAGTGATTACAAAAGAATTAGAAAACCTAAGACATCGAATCTAGGGTTGAAGAAGAGAATTTGAAAGGTAAGATATTTCGCTTATTATTTTTTATAATTCTTTAATGTTGAATCTTTTAATTTTCTTTAAGTTTAGATAAAGCCTAAAAAATTTAAATTCATATTACACTCGCTTTCTTAAAAAATGAAATAAAACAAAATAATAAAGAGTGTCAGATAGAATTGCTTTGAATAGGATCATTGGGAAGGTAAAGAAGAAAAAGTAGGAACCACCGTGCTGCGAAGCCTGCGAATTAAAAAAAGTGAAGAACTATGTTTTAGTTTGTGAATAAAAAAAAAAAGTAAAGAGTAATTTAACCCAAAAAAAACAAGGAAGTAGGAGACCACGTTAAGAAAAAACAAAACAAAAAATTATATAAGTGAGAATTTTAGATATGAACTATAAGAGTGTGGAAAGTAGGTTGAAAATTCAAAAGTGAAAATAAAAAAAGAGGAATGTGGTAAAAACCAAAAGTTTTTGTTATGAATAAATATTATTAAATAGATATATATATATATATATATATATATATATATATATATATATATATATATATATATATATATATATATATATATATATATACTATATATATATATAATTTGTTGGGGATTTAAAAACCTTTATAAAATAAGTCTTGAAACTTAGGTATAAGAAATATAGGAAATTGGAGACCATGACTAATGCTTGAAAAAAGAATAATATTATATATTCAATATTTATTTTAGAAAAGAAAAAGAAACAAATATTTATGGATAATTTTTATATTGAAAATAATAATAAACAAATAAGATAAATTTGAAAAGGCTAAATTTTTATAAATATATGTATTTGATAAGTATTTGAAGATATATGCATTTTGGCAAGTAAATTGCTTATTAAGAATTGAGAATTTATTTAGATAATGAATATGATTAGAATAATTATTGAGCAATTATATGAAATAAGATATGTTAATAATACATGTTGTCAAGTATGATAATTGTTAGGTAAAAATACTAAATGAGTATGGTGTAATAATATATCCATAAATACATATTTATTTTGAGTAAAATGAAGTTCGAATTAAGACATAAAAATAAATAAATAAATAAATTACAAAATAAGATCCAAAAGGAATTATGAGTTTTAGATAAAATTTGAAACTACCTAATTCAAATAGTTAGCATTTGAAAAGTTGTCAATATATTTGAGGTGAACAAAAAAATCTTGTTATTATAATAAACTTTATAAATCAAATTTTATAATATATTATCCCTTATTATTATGGATTAAAAATTACAAATAATATAATTGTTAAAATATCAAATTATGAAAGTTTTAAAAATAAATAAGTAATGATGATAGTTTATTCCTTATTGTTTTAGGATAAATGTTTCATAAAGGTGAAATTATTCGGATTAGCTATTTCAAAACTTTTGAGTACTCATTCGAGGTAAGGGATATTAATATAACTTTTGTAAAAGAAAATATTTTATATGTTTTTGCGTAAAGATTATTTATATAGTATTTTTCGAAAAATATATTTATTTGCCTTTTATGTAATTTGAATGAGGAAAAGTTTGATTTGTTTTATTCCTTTGATTGTTCATGGATCAAATAGAGATTTTAATATGAAAGTATTTTTGAGATTTGTTATGATTTTATGAAAAATAAATGTGAGATATATGCTTGTATTGTATTTGTAATAAATATCTCGACTCCTTAAGTACCAATTATATCAACGGGAATAATAGTTGACACTATTCGATCCTGTCAACAGAATATTAGTTGACTCTTACATTCCTTACTACGAATTTGACTGATTTCAACCCCAAATTCTGCGTTTCTTTGCGAAAGTTATTAATACTAGTAGCGTTTTTGTTCCGTCCACCTAAAATGAACAATTTGCGACTACCACCAATTTGAAAGCCTCACATGATCGGGCACCATTCGACATTTTACTTAATTAAAAATATATTCAAATGATTTTATTTCGACTTCGATATGAAAGGTTTGAACTCGAAATTTAATATGAAATTGTTCGGATCACATTTGATATGAAACTCGACTAAATTGATGTGATAATGTTTTGAAGTAAATTTTTTAATGTTCCAACTTATTTTTTAATCAAAAGTTTTGATTAAAAACATATCCTATTTATTATATAATTGAAAACTTTTTTATTCATGAAAATGTGTTAGTATTTTTTATTGAGCTTTAAGCTCACTTTCATTCGTTGACATATTTTCAGGTACTTTTAGTTTCCGTGAGTGATGACTAAGTTGGGGAAACGTCATCATTAGGATTTGATTATAGTTTTATATTGGATCATGTTGAACTAATAAGTTCATGTTTATGCTAAATATCGGTTTTGAGTTAATTGAGAAAGTCATTCGATAATAACATTCGCTTTTATATTAAGATAAAGCTGGATTTTATATCCCAAATATTGTTATATTATGAACAGCTTTATATGAGATTCATAATTGAGATTTGGATATTTAGAAATAATATTTTTGTCGGTATTAGATTTTGAATTTTGAGAATGGATGAATTTATAAAGTTGTGCATTTACTTTGAACAAGTGTTTGGTAATTTGACAAAATCCAGTTATAAGGAAGATTAGTATTGTTTCACACTTTAAACCTTCAAGCTGAAAGCTTGGGGGTGTAAATTGACAATTACGCCTCTAAGTACAGTTCTCTCAAGACGACAAGTGAGTTTTAATCCCCTAATATGAACAAAATAAAAAAATATATATATAAGATTTTTAAATCAGTATTCTCTCTCTCTCTCTCTCTCTATATATATATATATATATATATATATATATATATATATAAAAGTAAATATGACTTATCAACTAAATTAAAAGGGTAAATTGGATTTTCAAAAACTTTTTGATAAACAAATAAAAATTTCAATGTAATTTAAGAGCAATAGTAAAAGAGAGATAGAGATATAAGACTTGCAACATTGAGATTTACAGTGTTTCGATACATCCTTGTCTATGTTTACTTATCCTTAAACGACAATTTATAGAAGGTTCCAATACATTTAAGCTTTAAACAAAGTTTCTTGATTTTGCACTCAGATTATGACTCAAATAAGCTCTTAACAATGTCTTAAACCAATCCACACTCGAATCTTTTTAATTCAAATGGTTGATATAATAAAACTCAAACTATTATGAGATAAAATGTGCACTATAAGACATGCAAGCAAAAAGTAAATGTACTAAAAAAATGAGAATGAGAGTTAATAAGCTTCAAGAGGACGGTCAAGTATTGTTGCAATATTAGATTAATAGTCAAATATTCTCTATTGTAATTCTTTCCTATTACTATTCTTATCTGTTAGGCAAGTAACTTAATTATAGGAAACTATTATATTCTTTCATAGTTTAGAGATATTTATTTGTTAGGCAAATAACTTAATTATAGAATAACTTGATCAGAGGATCTCAGCCATTCTATAAATATGCACATGTAGAGATACTGAATTATTATAAATAAAAAAATATTCTTCTCTGTTACAAGTTGGTATCAGAGCCACGAAACACTAAATCATTCTTATTTGAATCCTTAAACCACGAGCAAGTCAGATTCTGAAACATTTGTCACCAAATCTACCCCCATCATTATTCAACACGAAGGTTCATCATTCAATTCAGGAATTGTATTTGACATGTGTAGATGACACGTCGAGGACGGGGCATTTATTGTTTGATGCATCATGTTCGTTTTGCATCTGATGTGGTAGGTTTGGGCTTGGAGGTTGAGGCCTCTGAAAGAGCCAATGTCTGGAATATTCTCCTCTAAGACCTAGGGTGAGAGTTTACGAGGTAGGTTGAAACTGTGAATCGGATATCTTAGGGATTCTGCTCATAGGGGACCTTCGGGTGGTAGACATATCGGATTTGGATGTCATTCTTGACATGGATTAGTTGACTACCACTCCGTTGTTTCGCGGATGGTGACCTTTGAGTTATTACTGCACACACTAAGCATAAAATCGAAGTTGTGTAGTGGTTACATATGCATGTGATTTGATGTTTATAGCGAGAGAATTTCCTGGACGAATTCTTTTGAATGGGGAGAATGTGAACCCTCGAAAAATCGAATTTTTGGTAAAGGGTAAATAGTACTTCCACGCCAAAAATCCGCACTTTTCTAGATCTCAAAATGATCAAACGGATTTCAATTCTGGAATCTTCTTGCGGTAAATTCTGAACCACATAGAATTTGTTGAATCTCTAAACAAATGTAATTTCACGCTGAAATACCGAGAAAGAATACAGACACTGCGATTTGAGTATCAAGACAGACATGGGCAAGCCAAGTGGAGAGCTATTTCAAAAAATAGCCTGCTGGATCTTAAGAGACATGTGGCAACACATAATTGGAAGGAAATCCAAGGTAGATGGATAAGGTAATAAGGGTAATCCAATGAGCCACTTAGAATTTGACAAGTGGCAAGTGAGAGGACATCTCACTTGACTTCTATCTTCTCCCACCGGTCAGGGGAGAGGTATGAGAGAGAGAAAGAACCAGATTCAGAGAGATTTTAGATTGAGAAGTTCTCACTTCTCTTTAGATTTTTTGACGAGATCTGACCCATCGCTCTCGGAGGAAGCAAGAGGTCGCCTTCCTCGTGACAAGAGCTGCAAGCAGAGACTAGAATCGGGGTGAAGTTTCGACAAACCCAAGAGGGCGCCCTCCTACTTTGCTATTTTCACCTAAGGGTCAGGTGGTACTTGCTTCGCCCCTAAGGGAATGTTCGTCAGATTAACCATAAGAAGTCGCTATCATTGCGGGTAGTACACACAACCAGACTTTAGAACTGGCTTCTAGGTGGTAAAGAAAGCAAATTTGGTATTAAGCCCTTCGGTAATCAGAGCCACATCAATGAACTCGATGTTAGCTAATTCTCTAATTCGGACCCAGAACCTGGGTTATGGTCCGCTTACTCCCCAAAACAAGCCTAAGTGGAAGCCATAGAGATCAGCCCGAAGAGGTCAGCCGGCAGAGGTCATGCTGCAGGTCGGCCAACCCAGCCGTGAGCCTCCGGCCAAGTTAGGTGAGCTCGGTTGGGTTTGACTACATGTGACCTCCAACTTCGGAAGGTCATAACTTATTCGTCTAAACCCATTTCCGTGTTCGATCCCCGCGGAGTTTCCATTGAGTCAAGAAGACATTCATGTGCCTGTGGAGGGCAGTAGGTGAGCTCATCTAGGTCAGCTCAGCTCGGCCAGTTCAGGTAAGCTCGACCAAGTCAGGTCAGCTCGGCTGGGTTTGATTACGTGTGACCTCCAACTTCGGAAGGTCACAACTTCTTCGTTCGAACTCTATTTTGGGTGTTTTTAGACTCTATGGAAAACCCATTGAGTCAAGAAGAAATTCATGTGCCTGTGGAGGGCAGTAGTTGAGCTCATCCAGGTCAGCTCAGCTCAGCCGCCTCAGTGTCGCCGCTGTCGGGCCAAATTTACCGGGTTTGGACTACGCAGACCCTAACTCTAAGGTCATAACTTCGTCCGAACTCCTCCGTTGTGCTCCTCGACTCTCAGAAAGCCCATTGAGTCAAGAAGAAATTAATGTGCCTGTGGAGGGCAGTAGGTGAGCTCATCCAGGTCAGCTTAGCTCAGCCAAGCCCAGATCAACTCGACTAAGCTTCGGGCCAGCCTCGGTCGGGTTTGATCACGTAACTCCACCTAAGGTCATAACTTTCCGTCAACTCCCGCTTTAGGTGTTCTTGGACTCTATGGAAAGCCCATTGAGTCAAGGTTACAGCTATGTTCCTGTGGATGGCATTAGGTGAGCTCAGCTAGGTCAGCTCGGCTCGGCTAAGTCAGGTAAGCTCGATTGGGTTTGACTACGTGTGACCTCCAACTTCGGAAGGTCATAACTTCTTCGTCCAAACTCTGTTTTGGGTGTTCTTGGACTCTATGGAAAGCCCATTGAGTCAAGATTATAGCTATGTGCTTGTGGAGGGCAGTAAGTGAGCTCATCCAGGTCATCTCAGCTTGGCCAAGTCAGGTCAGCTCGACTGGGTTTGACTACATATGACCCCAACTCGTAAGGCCTATAACTTTCGTCCTAACTCGTTTCGGGGTGTTCTCGGATTCCTATGAAAGCCCATTGAGTCAAGATTCCAGCTATGTGCATGTGGAGGGAGTTAGGTGAGCTCAGCTAAGTCAGCTCAGCTCAGCCAGGTCAGCTCAACTCGACCAAGTCAGGTCAGCTCGACTAGGTTTGACTACGTATGACCTTCAACTTCGGAAGGTCATAACTTCTTCGTTCAAACTCAGTTTCGGGTGTTCTTGAACTCTATGGAAAGATCATTGAGTCAAGATTTTAGCTATGTTCCTGTGGAGGACAGTGGGTTACCATAACCTTGTTGAAATCTATGTTTTTGCACCAAGTGTGCAGGTTGCATGGTTACGTCGAGGTGTATAAATGGATATTACGACCATCGTGATGAAATGTCAGAGGTCATCGTATTGCATGGTAGGGCCATCTATGGGAGGCCATGAGAGACCATATGGTTTAGTTCCAAAACTTGGGATCAAGGATACGAGGATTTCTATGACCGGTTTCTACACGTAAATTCCACGATCATTGGTCGTGGTTTGAACCGGAAACTAAAAAGTTTCTAGGTTTTATGGTTGTTTGATGTTGTATAGATGATTAGAACCAAACTAGTTCATGATTGTGAAGGGGCCGTGAGGTACCCCGTTGGATGGGTCCGAGATTGAGACCTTGTTGTGTGTTATTGCTTGTATGAATAACTTGTAGCAGGAATATGACATGTTAATGTATGATGTATGATGTATTAACATGGTCAGGTATGGAGGAGAATTATATGTATTAATTATAATTATATATGGTATGTTGATGTTGCATGTAGCACTCATATATGCATGTAACATGAAGGAAAATGCATTGGCATCACGCATTTCATATGCACGGGCACATCATGTTGAGTCGAGTGTGGGTGCATGGTCTTGTTCATTCACCTGGGGTGAATGGCCATGAAGCCAAAATGGGACAAAGTCCAAAGGCAGATTCACGAGGGTGTAAATGATCAAAAATGATAAATCACATGTTTCATGAAAGTGTTGGGGTAGATCCTCCTGCAGAAAGACCCAAATGTTATTCACTTGCTAGATATGAATCCCGCGCATAAGTTCGCAAAATGCTTGAACGGGCGGCGGGCGTGTGAAAACCCGAAAAACTGCGGGCCCACAAAAAGGAAAAAATCATGAAATTATAAATTAAAGATTGGAGGGTTATCCAATAGTTTGAGTCATTGGGTTAAATACTGATCGTTTTCACTAATTTTACATCCCAAGCAGGTGAGGGAGCCTACGACTCCGCACAAGGAGCATGCGAGCTCATTGGGACCTGCATGTGGAGCATGAGGTCAACTGCATGGACACTGGGAACATCACAGAATGTTGCATAAATTGTATGAAATGTGATCGATGTTTGCGTATCGCCATTGCATGAGTACTTAGCGAACAACCCTGTAGAGGATTATCCCACCGGCTTTGTTCACCCCATCGCGACCCCTTCCTACATGAGAAGACGACACTTTCTGAGGCCATGGAGACGGGTTAGCGTTGTGGCCTTGAGGGAAGTATTCTTGTAAAACATATTAGAACAACGGTTTCTATATATTTTGGTCTATAAAGGTGCAAAGAGTACATCAAACTCTGTAAATATTATGTTGCCAAAAATTAAAATATATATATATATATATATGTCCCCCAGGATTTGGGGTGTCATAGCCAGAGCCAATCTCCATAGCAGTAGATATCACCTTATCATCCCACCCTTTATCATCCCCTACATTGCCTCCCATCGGTGACACCATCGCCGACCTTTGTATCAAAGTCAGGGTGCACTTCCAACTAGCACTTTGCCCACGATGGCCGAGTACTTCGTCCATTAGCTCTCTCGCCTCCCTCGCCCATTAGCCCGTCGAGGATTGCATGACTCCATGTGACTAACTAACATTATAAAAGGCCGTCCTAAGAGTAAATATAAAGACGCCCATCTTTGCGGGGACCTATTGATATATGCTGATATTTTTATATGATATTTGTATACAATTTTTTTATATATTTATATGATTTGGTTTATGCATGGAGGTCATAATCGGCTAGTGTGGTTGTCTGTTATGATTATTTGATAATCAGAAAGTTGGTGTTTTTGGCTATATCTTAGTTTATGAGGCTGGTGTTTTTTGTTTCTTAGATAGGTCTTTTGTGTGGCACTTGTCAGGTACATTCTCGTATACTCTTTCGTGTTGCTTTGCTAGCCTTTGTTTTTATTTGGAGTTCTCTTTGCTTATAAAAAAACAAATCAAATGACAGAGTTCCATGACACCATTTCTATACACATATTTTTTTTCTTTTATTTTAGCAAATGCATAACGACTAGTCTATTTTCAAAAGATAAATGAGGCTCTCTTTTAGGGGCCAGTATTACTAAAATTGTTAATTAAACCAATACAAGAATAAGTTGACTAATCAAATCAAATGAGAATCAACTGATCAGATTTTTAACTTTAGTGATGTTTTAGTTTCGGCATATATAAGGAATGATTTCCTACAAGTAAAACAGCAAGCAATGCAAACATAATTCGTGGCGACTCCCCCGAGCTCAAATCCGATCTCGCTGGTAAACTGAACCGAAACCCTTGATGCTCGACTAAATACATTTATCAAATACATTTCATTCATAAACGTTTGTTCTCAAATTCATGAAGGGGAGCCATTTTAGGGCAAGCCCATAAATGATTTACAAAATGGGGAGACTGTAGCTCAAAATGTTTTCAGAAATATCAAAGCTTCAAAATAAACATGACATTTAATGCAATGTCGAGCATACTGCACTCTTTATGACTCGACTCCGATCTTGGGTCCGCTGATCATTATCTATCACTCTGGCACTCACGCATTGGTAAACACGCAAGCGATTTTCACGCTACGCTTTTATACAAACTAATATTCGCTTTCAGCTTTATTCAAATCCGCGTAATTTAACAATTCAAAACTTTCAAATCCTTTGATGATCAATGTCAATACACATATACTCTAGTTTATATACGAATCATTTATAATTATCGATCATCCAAATATACACATTCATATTTAAATATCACGATTAATCAAATCATGCATTTCACAATGCTCTTTTCATTTCAATTGGCAAACATGCTTTCTCGACCTAATTTTTCATGAATCTCAAATAAATCTAATTTTGCCTACAACTTCAATTCACTTCTACAATTCAATTCAGTTATGCCCTTAACGAATTTATGCTTTCAGATATAGATATCGTGAATCACTGCACGGTTCCGCTCGGCCGCTAGCCCAGATAAAAACGGTTTTATAACACAGACGGCCCCGGCTTGGCCGCTTAATCAAGTTATTAAAAATCAATTAGTGAACACTACCGATACGATCCTCGCCGGGTCATTGACCGAGTGACACATCAATACAATCGCTCGCAGATCGCTATTTTCGACCTTATTAAGATGGGTCACCAATCTATCCTAATGCAATAACTTTAACATTATATTACGGGCGTTTCAAACTTTATAGCAAAATATAAAAGACACACGTATATTTGTATAAACAAATTCATTTTCAATAATCATGCAAATTGTCATATGCAAACATTTCACAATCACTTTTCCAATCACTAAACCAGATCCACTACGCTTTATGCATTTAAAACAAATACCAAATCTTGAAACGAATAAAGAAGATAGAACAAAACTGTAAATTAAGGTTTCGATTCCACCTTCGAATCTCGACTTCACGCGGGAAGCCCACACTCCTATTCAAATGGCAATGATAATCACATATTAGTAGGTTATTCTAGGAGTTTTTGGTAAGAGTTTATGTCTACCCGATACCCTTTCACTTGAAAAATTTGTTGGGGACACATGAGACATATTTTTCTCATGCTTTCTTCAAGAAAATTATATCTATATGAGTCTATTTTTAGTAGGAATTAGAATCATCTCATTTGGATCACTCTAAACCTGCCATTTATTATTTAATGTCAAACCGGTCGTGCATGCCCACCACTCGACATCTAATATTATTCCCAATTTAAGGGTCTTAACTCCATAATTTGGTAATGTCTTACCGTTTTGAAGATATGGTCTAAGGTTTATTCTCCAACTAGATTCATCAAATTTGATTACCAAAACTTCTGGGCTTATCGCATTTTTACATCCGCATCACTCCAATTGCAAAGTAGAATCGATCGCTCTTACACATAGCTCTACTTTGACAGATTTGAGCACTTTGGGATAACACTGTGTACACTTCAAGTAAATTATTCCTTAGGAAGTCTATTTACCCAGAATTTTAATCACTCAATGATGATTGAAACCACCTATGGCCAAAACACTATAACAATAACCAAAATAGAGTATAACCAAGTGAGCTACCCGAAGCTCACTTTGCTAATGTATTGGAGCCTTAGAGCTACAATTTTCTCCTGGTCCCTCTATACATTTGTAGCCCTATCTCTTATGGTTCTTTAAGAATTGAAATCACTTTATTTGGATTATTATAACTTAATCTATAGCTAAAACAAGAACATAGGTTTTTTTTACAAAATTTTGATAGCATTTCCTTTGAAAATTCAACATTTTCCCTTTTTACAAACACTACACAAAACCAATACCAACCAATCCCAACCAACAATACAAAACAATCTCAACACAATCTCAAAACTCATTTACAACCAAAACAAAACTTCTTTTATCCAATATTTTTGAGCTTTTTTTCTAACTCAAACACAAGAACAATGTGGTTTGAGTTTATTTCCTACCTTAACTCCTTCAAATATTCACTTTTAGTTGTTGATTCTGTGAGCAAAGAATGCTTAAAACCCAACCAAACTCGATCTCCCACTCTTCTCTAGCTCCTCTCCCTTTCTCCTCTCTCTTTCTCCTAAAAGGGGATTGCTCAAATGAACTTCAGACTACATTTTTGGGTCTTAATCACTCATTTGCTGCATACATGTTTCAGCCTTTCCACATTTGTTTTTACGTTGTTTTTTTACTTAATCAATGAACTTTTTTTTGAATTTTAATGTCGGTCAAGATTTCTATAGCATTGGCATTAAGTTGTTTGTTTTTTTTAACATTATAAAGAGCGAATATAATGAATACCCATTATTTCTTGCTCTGCCTACCTCATTTCTTAACGACACAAGTTTAATTTAATTTTACGCGCTTTTAACGGTTTGGGCTTATTTTCTCAAATCCGAGGACGGGTCTTCGGGTATTGTTACTTCAGAAACTGAAAATTAGAAATTTCAAAATGCAAAATATTAATAAAAATAACAATACCATATGCTCAGCGAGTTTCAGAAAATTCCTTTTTTTTTTTAGATTCTGATTTACGAAACGGATCAAGGCTATAAATTGCCTCGAATCTAGTGAACTTAAAAGTTTCACACTCTCGGCATGCAAAATTTTCATTTTTTTGCCATGTTTGTTAGAATTTTTATACATTTACAAATCTCGAAAAGCTCATAAACGATTTGAGTTAAGTTCATTTAAAATAGCGAATCTAAAAGCCAGAAGAATTATTTCGACATAAATGGACCCGAATGATTAATATAAACCATGTATCCAAAATAATACGTTCGCCCGATTATATTTTTAAAATAATTTTTTATTATTTTATTTTATATAATATAAATAATAATTATTATTATAATGTTTTTATATCAATTATAAAAATTTATAATATTTTTATTTTTATGAAAATATTAATTTTAATATAAAAAATAAAAAACAAATATAAAAAAAATTAAAATTAAAAATAAAACGTAAAACTTATTTAGTTCGGCACCCTTCCATCTCCGCCTACTCTCAAAGTTTTAATTTTAACGGTATGTTTGACTGGTAAATAAACTGTTCTGCCTCAATGGGACCACCTAAAACCCTTCAATCACATCCATAAGAACAGATATCGCTAACTTTCTTCTTGTTGGACAATGATTGTTTTTGTTTTCTGTGAAAATATTCTTTCTCTAATAAGAAAACCAAAGATTTTCAATTTTCTATTCATAACTTTAAAAAATTTAAGAATAAAGTCAGCTTAAAATTTTAAAATGAACAGAATTAATCACAAAGCCATTTACATTGCTCAAAACAAACAATACCTTAAATTCACTTCTCATTTACTTTCGCTAGATATCTTTATTTCTCATGCCTTGCCATACAAAACGCATTTTGCAAGCAGCCCCAAATTTAATATAGTCTACACTTATTTATATTTGCACTTGAATCCCTATATTTACACGTAGACATATAAACTTATTTACAATTGACCATTAGGTCTTCATTTCTCACATTTCCAAATTTGCCATTTTTGACTTGAGTTAATTTATGGGTGCACTGAATTCTCATTTAGCATATATCACTCAATTATAAATAATTTGCATTTGACATTTTATCATACAATCATTTAAAACTGATTCATTTTAGCACTCCCTAAATACCTAAGTCGGCTCAACTTATACCCGGGAATATATAATAAAATTATTATAAAAATTATACGATTTTTATCATATATAACTCATGGTGAAATTTCAAATTAATTGCCTTCAATACCAACAACGATATCTAAGTTTCACTACCGTTGCTATTATGAATATTCAAAATTTCTCTAATTCGTTTGTGATTTCGACAATTTTAACTCACGTCTATAATATTGTACATACATTATTTAGCAATTATTTTGATTATAAACTAATTTAATAATTTTTTAAAATAAATATTTCAATCGCAAGATTCAATCATTATAAAAAATTGATTTCTTTTATTTCAGCACTTTTAAGGGCCAAAATATTCATATGATTTGAGAGGGCGAAACTCTTGCTGTCCTCCAAATGGTAAATACTAAAATACTAAATAGAAATGGGAATGGACGTAAGCATGATGACCCAAAGTAGGCTGTAGGCCCACTAAAACGAAATGGACGAAAAGGAAAACGAACTCTGAGATCTATCCTATTCCTATCCATACGATTTATCGAAATGCGTGAAACTTGGGAACTATCACAACCTTATCCACTTCGTCAAAGACAATACTCCTCCTTTCCAAGGGTTTCATATAGTCTTTAAATCATATTACGATAAGACTAATCTTTAAATGAGTCGATAAAAATTAGAGAATAAGAAAACTTTATTATAAAATATAGTTATATTAATTTTGAAATCATTAGTTAAGAGGCAATTTGACTATTCTATTTATATATGCTATATGAACCATATATTATATAATTTCTAATCTTATCATGGTGGACCCATAAATATAATCAGACAGCAAAATATTATAAAAATATTTCAAGAAGGTCATTATGGTATCATGGCACAATGATTAGAAAGATCTCCACAATTCAAGAAAAATATCAACATCTAAACTATATTTCATCTAAAAGAATTTTTCGAGATTAACTTTAAAACTAAAATTAAGACCTAAATACAAAGATCTCAAAACTTTAATATCATAAATATATTTCAATTTTACCATTTATCTTCCTTAATAATTACACCATATACCATTCATTTATTTATATCACTGCATATCTAAAATGAAAAATTTCATCATATAAGTATCCAATATCGACATGATTACCATAAAGAATATTTACTAAAATATCACTTAACTATTCACTAACACCCATTAAATATTATCTACTATTTACAAGTTTTTTTTGTTTGGGTGATATATTTTTTTTTTTATTTTTACTCTATTACCTGAGAATGCTTTTAAGATTTATTTTTAACCAGAAACCAAGAGATGAATTCTCATTATAAGGAATTGTTTTCAAAAATTATAAGGGGGCAAATGCTCCCTAACCACACTTTAGGTCCGCCATTGGTCTTAAATTTTTCAATACTTGCATAACTTGTTATCCAGAATTATTTAAATTAAAACATTTAAATGATAGTTTAAGTGAAGCACATATGATTTTATTAAAAAAAAGGCCAGGTTAGTACAACATTGAAAGTTTAAAAAAGACACGAGGGAGTCTTTAAAATTTTATTCAAAAACAAAAGTATTTAAGATTGGAATGAAATCCGATTAAAAAAGAAAGTCCATGAAAATAAAATATGACCGTGGGGCATTTTTATTCAAAGATGGAAATATCTTTTTTTTTTTTTGTTTGAAATAAGGAGATGGAAATATCTTTAAGAGTCTTTCTTTATTTTGGGTTAGCTTCCAAATGCATCCAACGTCACGTTGATCAGTCCTACACGACACCCTTTTTCCTTCAATAAATATACCCAACAACACTCCTATTTTCCTGAAGACTCCATTATTTTCACAGGTCGCAAGCTGTTGTTGCATCGCGAAGAGACTCAGAGATCAGATAGCCTGAGACAATAGAGCAATGGGTAGGACTCCCAAGGAAGAGCAGTGATGGAGGCTGGAGCTGATGGGGTTAAGTATCATCACCTTTATTAACCTCTCCTGTCAATTTCCTCGATGGTACTCTCTTCATTCCTTGCCCTTTCAGATCCATCTCATCTCCTCAATCTTTCAACCTCCACTTCTCATCATACCTCCTCAATTTGTTTGCTTGTTTTGTTCGTCACACAGGCTTTGATTTTGCCCAAACTGTTGCGAATTTTTTAATTGTAACCGTAGAATTCCTGAATCGTGGGTAATCATGAACTGGGTTTTTGTGTAATACTAATTTCATCAATCGGGGAAATCAAGTTTTGAACACTACCAGTGTCCCGAAGCGTTCTACGGGAGGATTCTGACTGTGTACGAGGGCGGGGTTTTTCTTCAAGTTGGGATTTATTCATGGTTTGACTTGTAGCGTCTTAAAAAGATCAATCTGCAATTGGTATTTTCACAGAGTTGATTGATGTATTATTTTCTTCTCGTGTCTAGATTTGTTTTTGCACATTCATTCTTCGAAAATAATAGATTGGTTTGTGTTTTCGGTGAATTGGGTTGTTATCCTACCCTACCAGAAAAGTCACTGCTATTGGATGTTTTGCTTCCGGCGGGAAGGTTGTTTCATGAACTCCATGAAGCATTTACTTCATATATTGGGTTAACATTTGAACTGCAGCAGAAAATGGAAATAAATATTATTTATTTTGGATGCTCTCAAGCAGTTCAAGTGACATTTGCGCACAAAGCTAACTTATAGTCTTTCTCCCACAAAGTCTAATTTTCCAATATTTAGAAAACTTGTGTACCGCGACGTGGGAATTTTAGTTACCATTTTGTTTGTTTTTGGAAAAAAATGATGGGGAAAATTATTTTGGGGATTTGGTAAAATTTCAAATTAAATAAAAGACTCTTCAAAATTTTCCGTTTACCAAAATTTATCAGAAAATTTAACTTGTGAAAAAGAAGAAATTTCTAGTAAATTACTACAGAGGGTAAGCTTCGAGGGAAAGTTTCGAACTGTGATCATTTTTGGAGTAAGCTTGTCATCTAATGTACCTTTTGTCTCAGTGCATTTTTGTTCGATCTTTTGTTTTCATGGTTGCATCCTTGTGTATCTCTATTTCCCTTTTCTCCTCCTTAACCAAGTATAACTGAGAACTGTGTGATAGAACAAAAAATTTGAAAACTTGCAGAGAATATGATGGATTGCTCATATATGCACAAATGTATCTTAAAAGTTATATGTTTTAGTGAATAGAAATACCATATTGTTATGTAAATAATTTAATATTTTTTCCCTTCTTTTTTCAGTATTATACAGCTTAAAAGAGGTTTATGAGCAAGCCTTACGTAGAGATGATGTTAAGGCAATTGTTATTACAGGTAAATATGAAGAGCTTAGATCTCATCCATTCTTTTCAAGCAGTGGTTGCCATTGAGATGAAGCACATCTGATATATTTGAGCAGGTGCAAAAGGAAAGTTTTCTGGTGGTTTTGATATCTCAGCTTTTGGTGGAATGCAAGCAGGAGGTATGCTTCCTGCTTTTGGTGTCTTATGTTCTAGTAAAATCACATCATTTCACATCTTTGTTAAGTTAGTTTACTTTCCACAGGTGCAGCTTCAAAGCCTGGTTTTGTATCAGTAGAAATTCTCACTGACACTGTAGAAGGTACATGCTTGGGTTTTATCTCCTTCCTTCACAATTTCATTCTTCCTACAGAAATTTGAATTTTCACATCTAATGATACTTTGATTATTAGCTGCAAGAAAACCTTCAGTCGCTGCTATTGACAATGTCTGGGTGGAGGATTAGAGGCTGCAATATATGTATTTCTATTTCTTTAGACAAAAAGCTCTATCAAAATTTGCAAATATGACCACCAATTGGATCTGTCAGCCTGCAATGCACGAATATCTAGTCCTAATGCTCAACTGGGCCTTCCTGAACTTCACAGCTTGGCAATTCTCCTAGATTGAGGTACATATGTTTTCTTGACATGTGTCAAATGTTAGACTACCACACCTTCTCAGAATTTCGACACTATGTGTAATTAATTTTACTTAAGAATTAAGATCTTTCTTGAATCATCTGTAGCAAGAGACGAAACAAAGAATTAAAGATGAAATGCCTTTTGAGACTGCACTGACAAAGGGTGATTTGGTTTTAGTGGAAGGTACCATAAGGATGAGGGGAATTTGAAAAGGAATGTAGATAGACGTTATAATACACAATGGCCTATGATCTATCACATATATGGGCACATGCATTGCCAATTTACTAAACAAACGTTGTTATTATTGTTAATATTTTTTTGAGCGGAGACAAACATTATTATTGATACTCATTACAATAAAATGTATTCCAGATTGGTTAGTTTCCTGGAAGCTTTTGCTCACAATTGAAAAGCTGAGATTTGCTAGAATTAAGGCTTATCGAGTAACAGAATAATAACTGACATAAGATTTAAAAGACTTAAGCAGGAAACTAATCTAATATGATGACCCTGGATCTGTGCTTAGACCCATCCATTTATGGGCATAATAATTTCCATTGTCAGAGAAATGACAAGTATGAATTTCAAACCCAACTGCTTGTGTTTTGTCTAAAAGTATAACAGATTAACATTCAGCAATGAGGTTATATGATGTTTTGTTGTCAAAGATAACTAACTATTTCCTTTATCCTTGTGAAACTCACATGTAACTTGCTCAGAATCAACTAAACCCAGCGACTTCACGCCTTGTTGGCCTCTCAAAAGCTCCTTGAAATGATGCTGGTGTAATGACTCTTTTTTCATACATAGTTTCAACAAAAGATACTTTGATCTATATCTCTCTCACACAGTCTCTTCTGCAAATAGAAGTCAAAGCCAGTTAAAGGAGTGGATGCTCATAGTTTGGGCCTTGTGGATGCTGTAGTTGCTCCAGATCAATTAGTAAACACCGCTCGTCAATGGGCCCTGGATATTTTAAATTGTCGAAGACCATGGGTTCGTAGTCTTTACAAGACTGACAAGTTGGAGCCCCTAGGGGAGGCAAGGGAGATACTCAACTTCGCAAGAGCTCAGACACGGAAACAGGCTCCAAATTTGACGCACCCATTAGTTTGCATTGATGTTATTGAAGCGGGTATAGTTTCTGGTCCTGTTTCTGGACTTTGGAAGGTCTGTTTCTGCTACTCTCTTTTGCTTCCTTTACGGATTACAGCTAATGTGTGACTGTGTAATGGGTGTTTGGTACTTGCAGGAGGCTGAGGCTTTTCAAGGACTTCTAGGGACCGATACTTGCAAGAGCTTGGTTCACATCTTCTTTGCTCAACGAGGAACCTCAAAGGTTCAGATGAAACTGAAATGCTATTTTGTTGGTTATTCTTCTCTAGTTTAAGAGTAAACTAACCCACTATATTAGCAAGAAAATAAACTTCCTAGTCCTTCCATCTAATTTGCTTTCAAGTTTTAACTGTTCAGTTATTCCCTGAAAGTTGGATGCTATGGATTCATGGTCATATGTCGAGTTTAAGGAATCTTGACTCCAGAGATCATCTAGTTGTGCTCTAGGGGGTTCTTTAAACTGTGGCTCAAGTTAATTTTTGTCACCGTGGAAACAGAAATGACATTGTAGTTCATGGGAATTCAAATTATAAAATCATTCATTACCATCTAAGTAGAATTCCAGCCTTGGTGCTACTCAGTCCTGGTTATAGTTGATTATGAGCAAGATTACCGAAGACTTTGAGGCCTGACTCAAGTGGTGAAGGGGTGGGAAATGTTTATGGGAGGTTCTAGGTTCAAGTTTCCAATAGGGACAAAATTTCACCTATATATATATATATATATATATATATATAGCAGGATTACTGAATTTGTAAATCAGTAAATGTTTCAAAATTGATTGAAATTCAGAGTATCAACAACTAACTTCAGTTTTTGGAATCTGGAACATTGGTGGCAACTGAATCAAAAGTCAGAAGCTGAATTAGGCTGTCAGAATAAACCTAATCATCTTGGTCAGTTATTATAAATTTTTTTCATGAAACCTTATATTTAGTGTATCATATGTTCTGGTAAAGGACATGACAAAATAGCAGCTTTTTTATATTTGTTTCACATCTTCTATTAGGTGCAGGCTCATATCCTAGTAAAAATGAAATCTCAAATAAAATATTGAAGTTGCAATCTTGATTCAGCCTAACCCGGGTTGCCCTCTATATTTTTTCCATTTAACTCCATTGATGCTTTATATTTTTACAGGTTCCCGGGATTACTGATCTGGGCTTGCACAAGACCGAATAAACAAAGCTGCGGTTATTGGTGGAGGATTACCGATCTGGTATTTCAACGGCACTGATACTCAGTAATTATCCCGTGATCCTGAAAGAAGTAAATGAAAAGTTCTTACAGGCAGGGATTGGTAGAGTCCGAGGTGAGGCTAGAATTCTATGTTAAGATCAGAGCTTGTATCTTAGTATCTCATTATGTCATGGGGGTATGGTTACGATTGATATTCTCTATTCAGCTAATTTGCAAAGCCGTGTCAAGAAAGGAGCAATGACTCAAGAGAAATCAGAAACTCCTATCTCTTCTTTATGTCCTTATCATTTAGAGCTTTAAAGATGTAGACATGGTCATAGAGGTAGTTTAAAAACATTTTACTGTATGTCTGTTTATTCTAAAATTTTGGAGAAATAGTTTTGGCTTCATTCTAAACATTTTACCAGGCGGTCATTGAGAATGTCTCTCTAAAGCAACAAATTTTTGCCGATCTTGAAACATATTGCCCACCACATTGCATTCTTGCAAGTAACACTTCGACTATCGACTTAAACCTGATTGGTGAAAAGACTAGGTCCCATGACCGGATTGTTGGAGCCCATTTCTTTAGGTATGTATGGTCTGTATATGTCTGTTATTATTATTTTTTGTTTGTTGTTCAATCATTGTCTTATGTTTCTGATGCAGTCCCGCTCATGTCATGCCACTGTTGGAAATTGTTCGCACTCAGAGAACATCGCCCCAAGTAATTGTTGATTTACTAGATGTTGGAAAGAAGATAAAGAAAACACCTGTTGTGGTTGGCAATTGCACCGGTTTTGCTGTCAACAGGATGTTTTTCCCTTACACACAAGCTGCTCTTTTGCTTGTTGAACGTGGTGCAGATGTCTATAAGATTGATAAGGCAATAACCAAATTTGGAATGCCAATGGGCCCATTCAGGTATTTAAAGGAACTAGAATATTGCTGGTTAGCATCTTTTTTTTTTTTATAGGTTAGAATATTGCTGGTTAGCATCTTGATCTCATCAAATTAAAATATTCCAAACTGAACTGCTTTCAACATTTTATCCATACATGCAGATTGGTTGGATTCTAGTTGGCTCTTGGTGTGGCCATTTTTAAACTCGGTGGACAGTCGAAACCAGAATTTTCCTGAGCGAACGAATAACCAATGTTAATCCCAATCATGCAAGATAAGAGAGCAGGTGAGTTTATGTTCAAAACTTTATTGCTGGATTCTATCACTAACTTATATGAAACCAGCAGATTCCTATGATTTCTTTAATCTACTGTGGCACTTTTTTTTTTCAGGTGAAACCACTACAGTGCTGGTTCTATTTATACGATGATAAGCCGTAAAGCAAGCCCATAGATCCTGAACTGAAGAAGTATGTTGAAAAGGCAAGGGATACGGTGTCGCCATTGACCCTAAGGTCTCTCCACATCCCACAACAACAGAGCATAATTCTAGTCTAAACACTTGAGCTTTGTTGCCATCTAATTTTGACCAAAGTATATTATTGCCGTGGACAACAAAAAATGTGTAGTTGTTCTCAGAACTCTATGTAATTCTAGTTCTCTTTCTTGCTCTCTGTCCTGAATTTTGTGAGGTTGAACTTGGTCACAGCTGATGAAATTATCGGATAAAGAAATTGTGGAGATGATATTCTTCCCTGTGGTGAACGAGGCATGCCGAGTCTATGCTGAGGGTATTGCAGTCAAAGCTTCCGACCTTGACATTGCTGGTGTTATGGGCATGGGTTTCCCTCCTTACAGGTTCATAGTTTAATTAATTCATTGAAGAGTTCTTCCTCCAAAAATAAGCACTCGTACTAATCTGTTGGTCCACTTGTTTCTCAGGGGAGGACTCATGTTCTGGGCTGATTCTCTAGGATCCAAGTACATTTATTCAAGGTTGGAGGAATGGTCGAATCTGTATGGTGGCTTCTTCAAGCCTTGTGAATACTTGGCTGAAAGAGCTGCCAAGGGGGCTCCTCTGGTAAGAAATCTGGAACTGCCTTTTGTGCATCATTTATGTTAAAAAGCCTGATATTCATATTAAATCCAAATCTTATAAGCTTGAACTTTTAGAAGAGTTAGTCGTTTAACATGGTATTAGAGTTGGGTTTGGTAGGAGGTCCTGGGTTTGAGTCGTTCAGAATTTATTCCCATTTATTGATTCGAAAGTCTACCAAGATTTAATTTATTTGGTTTATTTGACTCTTCACGTGTGGGTATGAGGCTGTACATGAGGACGGGAGGGTTTTAAAGACAGTTTAACAATGTAAATGTGTGATCCATGACAAATAGGTGATGCATCATAAGTACAGGACATCATCTTTGTGGCATGTCGTCCATGATGCCTATGGAAAGTATTTCAAAAAATAGTTTTCAGGAACAGCTTTTGAGACTGTTTGTTTAGAAAATAAAAATCTGTTTAAAAACTTGGAAATGTTTTTAATACGTTGTCTATATATCTTTAATACTTGTATAATTATAATATTCATATAATTGTTGTTAAGAAGAACTAAAAGTATAACTTGACTATCTCTATATGGTCCTGACCTCCCAACCCTATGACCTAATAATACACCTATGAATGCTTATTTATTCTGTAAATAACATTTTGACCTGCTCCTTGCAGAGTTCTCCGCTGGAGCGAGCAAAGCCTCGGCTGTAAGATGAATTTTCAACTGCTTCTTCGTCCGTCCGCTTTTATCGTCATCTTCTTCCTTCTTGTTAGAAAGAAAGCTTGAGTGGAGCTAAATAATGTACTTGGGACACACAGAGTTGATTTAGGTTGGATGATTATTCAGCAAGTAAGAAAAACTGAGAAAATAATAATAATAACAATAATTAATAACATCGTCGTAAATTTAAAGGAAGTTGTTAGAGTAACCCAATGCTAAGTATCAGTAGCGCTATCCTATAACCGTTAAACGACACCTCAAAGATAAAAATTAGGCTCCACCTGAAAGCAGATCAAAGCAGAAATGTCATCTCTCGGCTTTGCGCTAAGATATTCTAGATCCTCAAAGAGAATCGGCAGCCAGAAATAGCCTTCATTTCTAAGTATATTGTCTTTAATTCATATATTTCATCCCATATTCAGATTTGCTTAATTATATTTTTTTAATAAAAAACATTGAATTATTAAAATGACACTCCATTTTGACACCTACAATTGGAGTAAAAGCACTATTTATGGGTGTCAAAACACTGTTTAAGGTTGTAAAATGACATTTGACACCCCTTTTTTGATAACTCCCATTGGAGTTGCTCTTACGGATTCTGTTATAGCAATGCAATAATGCCGATTATTGATAACTGATTTACTGGCAATTTAAAGAAATTCAAGCATCGTCGTCCCAAATCTCCTCCTGGGATTTGTAAGGGCCGTCAGGATGAACAAAAACTTGTCCAGAAAAACCTCTGCGCTGTGGGATCTGCTTAATCTTTGCTACTTCATCCTCACTGAGTTCCCAGTCAAAGATTTGAAGATTTTCCTTCATTCTCTCCTTATTGAAGCTCTTCACTATAATGCTCGCTCCTTCCTGGTACACCCATCTCAATGCAACCTACATTATTTCTCCCCACATTTGTTACAATAATTGAATACATCAAAATCTTATGAAAAGTTTTGAAATGTATAAATAAAAGTAATGATATTATTGATTTCAATTGTACCTACTTTTGTTTTTTTTCCTTTTGGGGCAAGGAAAGTAGAAACAGGACATGTGCATGTAATTAAAAGGCTTGGAGTTTTGTTATGTGGGTGGGATCTGATTCCACTCACTCTGGATAAGGAACCAGAAATGTGGGCATTCCCAGAACGCTTCAATTATTGATTGGAAGGAATTAGATTTCGAGGATATGCTATTTTGGTAGATTGAAACTCAATTATTTTTCTTTAAATAACAAAAATATTAAATTATTTAGGAATATATAAGTTTCTAAATAATTTTATTTGCATTTGATTTTTTTAAATTTTTTCAAGTAGATAAGGTTAAACATGAAGCACGATGAAAAGTCATTTTTCTCAGCATTTTCCCTTTCATTCCCCTATACTTTCGAAGAAGCAAACACAATCTTAATAAAATTACCATAAATTCTTAATAAAGTTATTAAAGCATTCTCTATGTTACAAAAAAATAAAAAATTCAGAAACTAAAAACTTGTCAAAATTATTTGAAACAAACCGGATGTTTAAAAACAAATTCTTTTGAATTCTTAGGAAATCAAAAGTTTGTTACATCTTTAGCGAATGGAGAGAAAATTGCATCATCGTTAAAATCGAAGGATGAGGAGTCCTAATATGTGGGAGAACCCGATCTTAAGTACCACTCCACAATCTTATGCAGAGCTGATATGGGGGGATGTTATGAAGTTGATTGTGTCTTGGGTTACAAGGGTTTTATTTTTTTGGGTTTCATATATGGTTATAGAAAGGTCAGTAAGTTATAACTTGTATGTGTAAATTGAGGAGTAGTACCTGTGAAACGGTCTTCCCCTTTGTAGAGGAGATATGTTTGAGAAGTGGATTGTGGAGGACATCAAGAGACCCCCAGATGGCTCCGTTTGCTGCCAATGGAGACCATGCACTCACATGAATCCCCTTCCCCTTCCCCTTCCCCTTCTCTCTGCAATACTCTCTCAGTTTCTCCTGTTGCCATGCTGCGTTCATTTCCACCTGAAACAATCTCCATCACTTTCAATCTTTGTTTCATCACCACCCTGATCTGCTAATTACATATATGTATATACCTGATTAACAGCAGGAGGGATGGTAGCATACTGAAGAAGCTGAGAAAGCTTTTTGCAGCTGAAGTTGCTTACGCCAATAGACTTGGCTAGACCCAATCTGCAGCACTCTTCCATGGCTTCCCATGTACCTTTCATGTCCCAGCTGGGGAGTATATCCTCCTTTCCAAACTCCACGCAGCTTACAGCTTCTTTCTTCAACCTCACCGGAAAGTGCACCAGATAAAGATCCACATACTCCATTCCCAGCTTCCCAAGTGTGTTTTTCAGGGCTGGGAGAACCAGGTCGGGGTGGTTGCAGTTGCACCATAGTTTTGAAGTGATGAACACTTCCTCACGGCTCTTGATAAGCCCTCTCTCTATGGCTTCTGCAACGGCTTGGCCGAGAGGTTCTTCTGAGCCATAGGAGGCGGCTGTGTCAAAATGGAGGTACCCCATGTTAATGGCTTCTACAAAAATGGAGGTGAGATGGTGAGGTGGTGGGAGGGGCATTGCAAATGTTCCCATGCCAATTAATGGCATCTTTCGCCCAGAGTTCAGTATTACTTCCGGGATTTGCTCTCTTCCCATCTCTCTTCTGTTCAGCTCATCCGGTTACCAAGGATATTTATTTATTTATTTATTTATATTTGGACAAAAATGTTATTTTTTATTTTATATATTTACACATATATCTTAAAAGTTAAAAAAGAGAGTTATTTTTATAAGAAAAAAAACGGAGAGTGTTTCGTAAGATTTTTTATTCGTATGACCTAAACGGCTTAAACCTCATTGTCCAAATGATGGGGCTTCAGATAAGAGAAGCTGTGAGGAAAAGCCCAAGATGAAGCCCGTAAAAACTAGAAATATTTAGTTAAATAACCTCAAATCAGATGGCTCAACATTTTGTAAATTTAGCCCTTCTCATTTTTTTTTTGAATAAAAATAGCCCTCATCATTTTATATATTTGCATATATATTTGAAAGGAGGATCATTTTTATAAGACAACAATGTGAGTATTTTTGAAATGTTAGATTTTCAAAGGTTCTTTTAATCAATGAAACCAACTGAAATTAACGTGAAGGATTTGAAAATTTGAAAATCCCTAAATTAACCTTGCTAAGTTGGAAATAAGGAGAAAAAAATTCTTTTTTTTTTTTTTAAACCAATGGAGAAGTAAAACTAAAAAAAAAAAAGAAAAAAAAAAGGAAGTGCTCTGAAGTCTGAAGTGGAGGAGAAGGTCCGAGTCCGACCGTTTTGAACTAAGAGAAGGGAGTCTTCTGAAATGGAGAAAGCCCTACCCTTTTGAACGGTTGCTCTGAACTCTGAAGTCTGGAGAAGACCACCATAGACTGAAGAGAAGCCCTCAAATTTTTGGGGGAACCCTAGATAGGGAAAGGCGCAGGCTCTCTCCGGGCTATTCCCAGCTCCGAAACCAGGCAATCTTCCTCGGCTCAGGTATTCCCTCTTCTCTCCGTCCCTCTCTTCTTCCTCAGCCATCTTTACTCCTCTTCTTCTTCTTCTTCGAAATAGATTCCGAAAACTGTAATTGAAAGCAAAAATGTTATTTTCTTTATTCCAACAGCAACCTTGTGGAATAAACGGAATTCCAAGGGTTAAAACCAGCAGAAGGCCCTGTTTCATATACCAATATAAACCCCCAATAATATAGTTAGGCAAAAAACATCAGAGATCTTGCAGTTGCACCAGGTAGGGGAATTCTGTCCCTCCTCACCACTATTCTATCAAGCCCATCTCCGGATTCTTCCTCAGAACTCCCAGAAATCGTCGCTCTAGTTTTGTTCGTTGGTTTTTCTTGTAGTCTATCGTGTGAATTCGATTCGATTTCGTCGGTATGTGGGTGTGTTGTTCGATTTCTCTGTTTGGCTGCCGGAAACATGAGGGAAATAGAATTATGTGATTTGAAAGTGAGACCCATTCATGGCTCTCTGCTCAAACGACTTTATTCACTCTTTTTGTTCAGATTTCACAGAAGCCAAACAGAATCATCCATGGATCTTTCTTTGATCTTAAAACGTGAATGCACGCTGCAATTAATATTCCTCCACTGATTCCTTTCCCCTACTCTGAACATTGAACATTTATATTTTTTCCGAGTCTCTTGAATACTTGGGTCCTAGATAGTAGATACTGTGGTTCCTTGGTGTGATCAGGAAGCCCCACTACATGAGGGATGGCGCTCTAACGAATGGACACACTTTTTTATATGACCAACTTCGTTATATTTGTCTATCATGCTTAACTCATGTGGTAGAGTACTCAACGTTTCAAAAAGTCTGGGCATAAGGAGGGGAGAGGTCGCGGGTTCGAGGGACAGTTTACTTCATTGTAATTTAGCATTTAGCTGCAAAGTGCTTTCTGTTAAATGTTTCCTTAAACCAAGGGACAAAGTATCTGGTTTGGCAAGCACTTAGAATTCCAACATTTTCAAACCATAACGTGGGATTTGAGTTGTGGATATGGAAGGGGATTTAGGCTATCTGGTTTCAAGGCACTCCTTAGAATTCCAACATTTTCAAACCGTAACGTGGGATTTGAGTTGTGGATATGGAAGTTAGATACGTGATTGATTTCAATTTCTTGGTGCTTAAGCCCCACTAACTCCATTTTTGACCTTTCCAATTCTTTCAACCAAGAACAACTAAATTAGAACCTTTCTTTTTGTCACATGTGTTTAGGTAATTTTTTTTTTTCATATTAATTTTTTTTTTAAAGATTAAGAGCGGTATATAGAAGCAAAAAAGAACTTGGACACCCCAAGCTCATAGAGGAGGGAGTCTACAGGGGTGTCAAGACTGTACAGAAGGGAGGGACAGAAAGAAAACCATACATTTTCATATTAATTAATCTTTAAAATGATAAATCAGACAATTTTATAGGAAAATCAAAGAGACATAAGTCATGGGCTATGAGGTATAAAAGGAGAAAGTACTCCTGCACTGTGTAGTATATACCATTACTGAAGATGGTCATTTGTCCATTTTCTAGAGATACCCTTAATTGCCATTTTGTAATATAGAGTAATTGGTTTTTCATATACCTAATATAAACCCCAAAACTAGGGTTAGGCAAAAAATCAGAGAGCTGTACCTCTTCAAGCATTATACTGTGTTTAAATTTGTTATTGTAAGAAAATATTTTTGTTGAATGTCCTTCTTGTGTGTGCATCTATCATCAAATCATATTTCAAATTCATTGATCATTGTATCTGAGAGCTTACATCTTTGTCAGTCTATACTCCTTGTATCTTTGTCTGTTGGCACTTTTTTTCATTAAAAATATATATATATATTATTATTATCATTATTTTTTTTGAGCTGATAGTGTTTGCAAATGGATAAGCCTTTCCAGTTCCTTGCCATGGTGATTTTGGTTGATCAAATAGAATAATCTGGCATTCTTTTACACACATTTGTTTTCATTATTTTTTTTTTTTCCTTTTTTGAATTTTTTTCCTTCTATTCGGCATAGCAGTTGGAAGGAAGGTAAGAAGTTGTGACTCATTCGATCTCCCTCTCAATCTCACCCCACTCTAACCTCCAACATGGGAAGCTCGAATCTCGGTATGTTCTCTCTCTGCTTTCTGTTTGGTTACAGGGAAAATTAATTCGAACTTGTAAATTTGTAATGATTCCTCATCTTGGGTTTTTAATTCTTGAAGAACATGCCTTCATTTCCAGGCCTTAATGTTCCAGATCTTCCAACCGACAGCCCTAATTTTGTTTTCTTTCTCTCACAGGAACTACTGAGGACTCTTTCCTTTCCCACAAATCCGCCAAGGTCTTCGTTGCTGGCCACCGTGGTCTTGTTGGGTCTGCCATAGTCCGCAAGCTCCATCAGCTTGGATTCACCGATCTCCTCCTTCGAACCCATGCCGAGCTAGATCTTACCCGCCAAGCTGATGTCGAAGCCTTCTTTGCTGCTGAAAAGCCTCACGTGATCCTCGCCGCTGCCAAGGTCGGTGGCATCCACGCCAACAAAACCTATCCCGCAGATTTCATTGCCATCAACCTCCAAATCCAGACCAATGTAATCGATTCATCCTATCGCCACGGCGTAAAGAAGCTGCTGTTCTTGGGTTCCTCCTGCATTTACCCTAAATTCGCTCCACAACCAATCACCGAAGAAGCATTGCTCACCGCTCCATTGGAGCCCACCAACGAATGGTACGCCGTGGCCAAGATCGCCGGGATAAAGATGTGCCAGGCCTATCGACTGCAACATGGTTTTGATGCGATCTCGGGCATGCCCACAAATCTGTACGGCCCGTGCGACAATTTTCACCCGGAGAATTCGCACGTGTTGCCGGCATTGATCAGGCGGTTTCATGAGGCGAAGGCATCGGGTGCGAAGGAGGTGGTGGTTTGGGGTACGGGATCGCCATTAAGGGAGTTCTTGCATGTGGATGATTTGGCAGATGGAGTAGTGTTCTTGATGGAGAAGTACAGTGGGTTGGTGCATGTGAATGTGGGAAGCGGGAAAGAGGTGAGGATCAAGGAGTTGGCTGAATTGGTGAAGGAAGTGATTGGGTTTGAGGGTGATCTTATCTGGGATTCATCAAAGCCTGATGGGACACCCAGGAAACTCATGGACAGCTCGAAGCTTGCAAATCTGGGATGGATTCCGAAGGTATCACTGAAGGAAGGGCTTGTTGATACCTATAAGTGGTACTTGGAGAATGTCAAGAAGCAATCATGAATTGAATATACTGGTGTGGTGACTCTTCCATGGCTTATTTTCCATGGTCTGATCAATCCCTTGTTTTTATGAGATCTCGATATAGTTTTTGTTACTTCAGGTCAATCCACATTTATCATATATATCCATCCCCATCATGTGAAATTTATTATAAGCAATGATTTATTGTTTGGTCGTGTTATTCTCTGAAGCGATTTAATGGTTTTGTTCAAGAATGGAGTTCTTTATCATGAATTGAATTGCCATTCTCAGATGGTTGTGAAACACTATTTTATTTATTGAATGCTCCAATGGCATGAGAAAAGAAACCTTACTCTACTAAGTAAAACTCTCTTAGTTTCACCTGTTGACATGTTGGCGCCATTTCCACCCCAAGCGATTTAAATATCTAAGCCGACTGACATATCAAAGATTCTCGATTTTAATGACATATTTGTATATATCTACATCATTTTTACTACGACGTATATATTAAAATTAACAAAGATTTTTGAATTCACAAATACTTCGAAAAGTATAAAAATGACATTAATAATCAAATCTATATATTGAAATTACATTACAATAAACTTTTAAAATCAAAATGAAGATTTATGTGGCTCTATTGCAAAATTTGGTAAAGGGATCCTATCCTGATAAAAACAATATTCATACCAAGAAATTCACGTTCGATAATATCGATTATAGATCTAACACGCCATTAATAAACGCTCGACCAGATCCATAACTTCTACGACAGAATGCTCATCCATACGCTATTTCAAATATTAACTAACATTTATTATCATATTACACGAAATGTTAATTTATTAATATATTATTACTAAATTAACTAATTTAAAATACGAAGGCGATTTACAAACTATTCGCGAAAAAAAAACAAAGGAAATGAAGATCGATACGGCGTAGAGAGACTCGCTGATCAAACGAAAATGATTTAATGCATTTACGATTTTTCGATCAAAATAACCGCTGGATGGTAAAAAATCTTTATAATTTAATTATACCGCCGGATGCACTTTTGCATACCACCGTTGCATCTTCTTTTTAAATGTTAGTGATCAATCTATAACTCTGGCTTGATCCATACCAAAATTTCAAACCTGACAATTTAGATATATCTCCAATATATCCCGATATACCTCTGATATTTTACCGAAAAATTAAACTAACGTGCACGTATGCCACATACCCGATATTTCTATGATATATCGGTCCAAAACCGATATATCAGCGATATATCGTCGATATTTCCGATTTTTTTCTCTTATCAATGGTCGATATCGTTTCGACCCTTACCGATATCCGATATATTGGATATTTTAAACCATGTTTCCAACTAAAACAAACAAACATCATTTTCAACCCATGATATGAACTACCCACAGAACAGAACAGAACAAGCCAAATCTTAAATAGAATTTGAAAACTTATTAAAAAATTGACCTTGGGATTCATAGCCTCTGTTGAAGAGGAATCATCAACACGGAATTTTAAGGTAATAATAGGCTATCACAGCTCTAATATTAGAAAATTTTTGAATCCAGAATCCTTGCAAATCCCTAAGCCGGGAGAACATAAACAAATTCTTCTTGTCACAAAACAACTGCAAGCAAATGGTAGCCAACATTTCTTTTCTTCAGGCCTCAGGAGAACCAGTCTCCATCAATTAAGAATATGAAAGTAACCCTTTTAGCTTATTCATTGATAGAGAGGGAAGTCTTCAATCTTGCAACAACATGTGACAGAGTCTTGACGCTTTCTCCAATTGACTGATCAACACACGACTCCATATCTTTCATGGCATCAGTCCTGATCTGTTGGAGCTTGGCTGACTCAAACTTGTCCTGGCAGACCATCAATGATCTGTTCAATCTTTCCTACATCCATCAAATGAAATGTTAGTATCAGCATAAATTAATGATTGAGATTAACTTGGGTTTTGGAGATGAGTGAAGAAAGAATCGGGAGATGAAAATGATTCGATTTGGTTAGATACTTATATATGGTTGTGCAAGCATATGACAGAACGGATGTGGATGGAGGGAGGAAATGGATTGCCATGCAAGACCTCAGCATTGTTCCAATACCAATGTTAAAACCCTTGACCTCATTTATTTGTTTACCCTTTGTGTGTTTGGTGCAGGAAAACAGAAAACAATGCATCAGAATCAATCCCTCAGAATTCATAAATACCAATGTTGGAACTTTGTGGCTAAATCGTCTTTACTTATATCACCAATGGCAATGCAAACACAATGCTTTGTTGTCTAAAGCAGTGCCTAATTTCAATGCTGTTTTCTTAATTCCTAGATACGGGTGAACTGTTGTTACCTCTTATGCTTGTAATAAAAATGTTGTGATCATTATTATAACAAAATTAATCCCACTTCATTGACATGGAAGTCAACTGAGATTTTTTTAATGAGGATGACTTGTTCAGTATGGAATTCTGTTAAAAGGAAAGGCTCCAATGGAGTCCCCTTTATGTTTTTTCAATGGGCAAATGACAAATATTACAAAAAAAAATCACCAATAGTATGCCCCAAAGCATACAAGAAATACACATCAGACACTTAAAAATGCCACCCAGTGAAAAATGGGGCAACCAAAAAAAACCCACTCCTCCAAAAAGACCCAAGCGTTCAACAAAATCTACTACAAAAGGAGGACCTAAACCATAAGCAGCCTAGATAAAGACCAAAAATTATAAAGAAAATAATGTTTTAGCTTTTAAAAAGAATTCTCCTCCTTTCAAACAATCTACTCTTCCTTTCCTTCCAAATTATCCAAATTAAACACAATGGTGCAACCCATTATGCCCTTTTTCGTGTTTTTTATCCATGAAAGAGTAATGCAATCCTCATAGTGCCTCTTTGACCGAAGAGAGAAGCCACCCATGACATGCTAGATGGGGAAAAAGGTATATGGCATAGAATAAGGGAAAGCAAAGGGGTTGTTTGGTTCCTGTTTTTGAAAACTGTTCTCAAGAACTATTCTTGTTATCTGAATTTAGTGTTTTCTGAGTTCTCTGGGTTTATCATAACAAAAAAAAAAAAAAAGGGAGCCAAACGTATTCTCCATGTTTTCCTTGTTATCCTTGTTTTTGATAACATAAAACAGTTTTCAAGAACAGGAACCAAACAAGCCCAGAGGTTCTATTCTTGAAAGAGATGATACCTCCTAAGGTGGTGGAAGACTTACTCTTATCTAGAAATGTTATAGACCATGTAGTTCAGACCAATATAATAAAGAGAACTTTCTAGAGGATCTGAATATATGAATCTGATGCTGGATCAATAAACATCTACCGGCACATTCTTATATATATATATTCTATTTTTGCCTTCATTTATTCTTATGTTTGGAATGCTGCAGGAGGAGGATTTAGGGCAGAGAGTGGGTTGCATGTCTTATAATCAGAAGGATAGCCAAAGGAAATTAGATGTTCACCCATAACGAAATTCCTCTTCATTTGAGTGCCAGAAAACTCTCCAGGAAGTAGGTATTTATTCATCCAAACTTGCCTAAAATTAGAGGCTTATTTTCTAAATTGAAAGCACAAACAACCCAAACACTCATTGAATGCTAGCTTCTAAAAAGAGTCAACTGTATGTCATAAGGTTGGGCAGTTTTTCTCTGATGGGGAAAGATGTGAAGAGATACATAAATGTTACAGCTAAAGTTCTTACAAACTGATGGTGAATAATGACAGGTGGAATCTTCACAATCAAATAATTTGAAAATTCCTTTGAAAGATAAACTAAACTAACATCCTGATCATCGATATCTTGGCATCTCAAAAGTGAATCATCTTTGTGAGTATATTCTCAATGAACCATGTCTATCTATTGGTCCTCCACTTCTTTAATTTAACTCTGATTTCTTCATATATTAGAAATTATTGAGAGGTCACCAGAGACATTTGCAAAACAATGTAGCTCACTTTTCAAGGCTATGACAAGTAAAAAGCCTTCTTTAATTTAATCTGATTTCTTCATATATTAGAATATTGAGAGGCCTACCAGGAGACATCTGCAAAACAGTGTAGCTCACTTTTCAAGGCTATAATTGGTAAAAAAAAAAAAAAAAACACTCAGGGAACCTTTAAAGATCCTGAGAGTTTAGGGGGAAGTGAGTTTCCATATTTATTAATCATCAGAAAGCTCAGGTGGAAATAAGGCTGGGAATACATGCATGGAAAAGAGATAAATCAATTCAAAAGAATAAATGTTAAGGTCATAAAACAGGACAGATTACCACCTTTACTTGTATGAAAAGAAACTGAGTTCTCCAGCCATTTGCTTTTTAAACCAAAAGAGAACCAAGCAATTAGAGTTTACTACTATAACTCTACCAAATTTCTCCAATCCCAGGAGGAGGATGTTCACTTTAACAACTCACATGGTAGAGAAAACCCAATGATTAGATGATGACCAACCACATACAATTGTAGAAGACCTGGCATGCATTTTTTTCTTCTAATAGGCATGCAAAAGACCTTGACATAACTGTGCAAACACAACAATAATGGTGCTAATAGCAATAATCAGGTTTCACTTGACAAATTTTACTTGGGATAACTTTTTATAGAGAGGTAGTTTTAATCAAGTTATCAATAAACCATGCATAAGCAGAGCTGGCAAACCTATATCTTTGTTTGATAGGCTGAGACTAGCACTTTTCTTAATAGTCAACAACAGTATTTTATCTAAAACAACATTAAATATCATCAGTTTTCTAAGCACCCAAAAGGACAGTTATGTATATAAAGCAGCTTACTTGAAATTTAGCCATTTCATTCTCAACCAGAGTTGAGCATTAACCACTGAACACTGCACAAATTCAACACAGTTGCTTATCTCTTCTTGTTTTCTTCTCCTATCGAAGCACTCATAGGCGCATTTGAAGTATGCTTGCTGCAAGCAACCTCATTCAGATTTCAGGCAAATGTACACAGATTACAAGAGACAATAACAAGTGGTCAACTATTCAAAAGGTAAAAGACGATTAGATTTTGGATACCACATTTTTCATTGTTTAAGACCGGACAACATCTTAACAAACTTTTTTACCGATCGGTTTAAAACGAAGTGCGAGTCTCAACAATTATATATTGAGTTTCAAAATTTAATTTTTGGCATACCAATAATAGAATTCAAAACCCTCAGTTTGGTTGCCCAGAAAACGGAGGAAAAGGAAAAAAAAAATTCTAAACAGCCAAATAACCACCGCAATGAGGTTCATTGAGTGAATGTGCAGGTTTGGGGTTTCATTAAGACTCAAAATTCCAACTTTTCTAGATCTCCTCGGCGGCCAAACAGAGCCCGAATATCAACAACTTTTACGTTCTTTTCTTGTCATTGAATTTCTCAGCAATCAAATAGTGGGGAAATGGTAATCCAAGAAACAATATCTAAAGAGAGAGAGAGAGAGACCTGAAGAGTGAAATTAACATGATCTTGAACACCAGAGAGTTGGGCTTGTGCTGGCACAAGAACTTCTGTTCAATTCTTGCCTCAATCTCTCTCTGAAACAAGCGTTTTCGACGGGGTAGCAATGTGATTCATTTTCCTAGGTTTAAGGCCAGGAGTTAGCTTAAGGGTTTTACCGTTTTAGGCTTCACTCTATTCATATTTGGATATTTTACATAACGAAAAGTTCCATAGGTTCAAATTGGGCGAGTTGAATCAGACCCAAGCATGTGTGGTTTGGGCTACTAACCTGACTGAATTTGGTTTGAGCTTTTTTTTTTTTTTTTAAGCCAAACATTTTTAGTTTCAATGTATTTAACTGTTTCTATTATGACTAAACTATAGAGACCTCTTTTTCTTATGTTCTTAAGTTTCTTTACCACAGCGTTTTCAGATAAGATGGGTAATTTGGGTTGAGGTTAAATTAGGGAGTTTCGGACAACAAAACTAAATTCGAATTGAGTATTTTAATAACGTTAATTACAAAATTATAATTCTACATAATGCTAGTAAAATAGATTATTAGAGTTGTCAATCAATTTTTTCCGATTTTGCACTTGAGACTTGGCTAAAATGATAAAAAATGAATGAATTTATTAGAGAGGCTATATGCAACAAAGGACATATATATATATATATATATATATATATTATATATATATATACGACGCTTTTTTCAATCTAATCAGTCGAAATACAGATGTGTCGCTGTAATTTCGACCCGATTGACATGGTCGGGATGCAAGTCATTCTGATCGTCTCTGATTTACAGATCATGGCTCGACCAGAGGTCTCACACAAGGACACCCCTCCGCAAAAACAAGGTGCGGATCATGAGGCCGCGCCCGTGGTCATCCGACGCCTAAGTCGCTTATTTCCTTCGGAGAATAATAACGACACAAAGGCATGGCCGGGTTGCGACGTTTTACGCTGTGCCTGCACTTTCACCTACTCGCGACTCAGATGATAGATGCTCAACCACGGTACTACTGACAGATTGCTCCCATCGATTTGCATTTCTTATTTTAAATTATTACGGATTGGGTACGTGATATAGAAGGAGCCGTTTGCTTGAGATAATCCTCCTTATTAATAGGAGATCCAACTAAGGATGACTGCTATTATTTTCCCTTCCTTATCGACAAGCCAAGTGATCGTATGATAATATATTGTTGTGGGTTATTCTATTTTCTCAGATGAGCGATACACAATCGATTGCAGGATATGTGCCTAATTCATTCAGTTATCCGCCTCATTTCCTCGTCTTCTAAGCATAAACAGACCAGAGCCCTATCAGCCGGCATCACTTCGTATTGGTCAGCATCTGCAGTTCATTTTTTAAACCCTATCAATATATATATTTCAATTTGTGTTTAGCAATAAAAACGTAAATCACTAAAGAAAAAAAAAACCTTTTTGAAGGTGGCGGAACATAATAGTTGATTGTAGTTTAAGAATATGCTTACTAGGTAGGTGTGGGTTCAATATATTAAAAACATTAGAATAAAGGCATCTATAATTAAAAAAAAAAAACATAAGAATAAAGACCTTCATGCATGCATGGAGCCAAACGCGGCCAACACATTTGCAAATGAGGAATTAGAATATAGCGGATAATTTAATTTTTACGGTGCGGGCTTTATTTAATTTAAAAATATTTGGCCCTTTGCCTAAAGAAAATCAACCATCCAAATTTTATAAATCCAATCCTCTAACATTTATTTTTTTTAAAGAATAACCTTTTTTTTTTGAAGAAAAAAAAAAAGAAAAGAAGAAATGTTCTTGTTTTTTTTATATATTTATATATGTGTTGAAAAAGAAATAGTTATTTTTATAAAAGGATAATAATTTTTATAAAAAAAAAAAACGATGTAAAAATTTAAAAAAGGGTTGGGTTTCCAAAATTTGGTTTTGCAAGGGTCTAAAGGACTGACTGTGGTATTTGGATTTTGGAGAGAGAAGAGCGAGGCAGATAGAGCGAAGATGGAAGAGGAGATATGCAGAGACCTCTCTCTTCTTCTCTCCTCTTTCGTTGACACATTCGTTGACTTCTCTGTTGGCGGCCTTTTCTTACCCCAATCCTCTAACCCTAACCCTAATTCTTCTTCTGTGGCAGATACTCTGCCCTCATCCCCGCATTTAGCTACCAGGTTACCTGCTCCCGATCGTCTCATAGCTGTGGGCGATCTTCATGGTGACTTCAGTTCGAAGGTGCTTTAAGGCCATACCTTATCGACGCTTCTGACCGATGGGCAGGCGGGACCGCCACCGTGGTCCAGATCGGGGACGTGCTCGATCGCGGCGGGGACGAACTGAAGATTCTGTATTTTCTCGAGAAATTGAAGCGGGAAGCCGAGAAAAGCGGCGGTACTATCATTACCATGAACGGGAATCATGAGGTCATGAACGTGGAAGGGGATTTTAGGTATGTTACCGAAGAGGGTCTGGATGAGTTTAGGGTTTGGGCTGATTGGTATTGTATCGGCAATGCCATGAAGAGTCTCTGTGATGGGTTGGAAAACCCCAAAGACCCATTTTTTGGTATTCCTTTCAAGTTTCTTGGTGTTAAAGAAGAATTGTATCATAGCATTCGATGTAGAATTGCCGCATTGCGCCCAGAGGGTCCCATTTCTGTTCGGTTTTTATCCGAAAATCAGACGGTTCTGGTTGTGGGGGATTCGGTTTTCGTCCATGGAGGTTTGCTGCCTAAACATGTTTTCTACGGGTTGGAACGAATCAACGAAGAGGTGAGGGATTGGATTAATGGATTGAGAGGCAGATTTTCACCTGATTATCTCAGGGGCAGGCACTCAGTGGTTTGGTTGAGGAAATTCTCTCATGAATTGGCCCAAAATTGTGACTGTTCAACTCTTGAGCATGTTCTTGCTACGATTCCAGGTGCGAAGAGGATGATCATGGGTCATACCATTCAAGAAACTGGAATCAATGGTGCTTGTGGTAACCGAGCCATTCGGATTGATGTGGGTATGTCAAGGGGGTGTATCGACGGACTGCCTGAAGTTCTGGAGATTAAGGGAAATTCAGAGTTGAGGGTTTTGACATCAAACCCATCTTACAGGAATGAACCCTTAGCAGTTGATAGGAAGGAAGGGCTAGGTCTTCTTCTTCCCGAGCCTGGACCGCGACCAGTACAAGTGAAGGTCTAACATTCAAGAGAATTTGAACTCAACAGAGTTCATTTTCATGGAACCGCTTGAGAATTTATAGCTTGTTCATAGGAATTGGTGATTCAATATTGATGATGGAGTGGAGTGGGTTCCAGAAATGTAAACAATTGCCAATCTCATCAAATATTGATGGAGGAAATTCAAAATCAATACAAGAAATGCTCCAGCAATGTGAGTATTTACCATTTCTGTGGCTGATTATGTTCTTATTATGCTCTTACCAGAATGAAATATATGCCTTTTCATTGTTATCTTGGTGCCTTCCTTTTGAACTATGCTTCTCCTCCGCAGAGGAAGAAATCATGTGTATTGCTGCTAGAAGCTGCTTCTATCTCAACTCTTATAATCATGCAAGACTTAACCTTTCTAATCCATTATGCATGAACAGATTTGGAAAAGCCTTGGTTTACCTGTTCTGAATATGGACCAAAATCGGTTGAAATGAAGGTATAGGTTGGAAATAATTTGGAGGAACCCCCTCGTGAATGTTGTAGTTTTAATTAGATCTTCTTCTTAGTTAATTTTTTTTTTTATCGGATCAAAGAAAAAACAAGAAAATATTCCACCAGGAATTATGCGAAAAGCCTAAAAAATGGTTCAAAAGCATAATAACAAGCTACTACCGTACCTCTACATCCATAAAGTCTATCAACAATGAGGGATATTCCCAATATGCTCTCTAAGAAAGATTCTGAAGAGCGAACAACAAAAGAAATTATGGGACACCACTGAAAAACCTTCTCCGAAGACTGAAGAATCCTTTTTCAAAGGATTGCTAGCTTATCAGCTTCCATCAATATTTGGGCAAATATCATAAACTGCTCTACTAACACCTTTGGACAAGGATTAAAATTCCATTTTACTCCTCAACAATATGGACCGCTGAGAAGTGTTTCTGTGCATTTTGTCGAAGACTTTCTCAAGAACCAACATCGAAAATCATTTAATATTTAATATTTGAAGTACAAAAATTATTTATATTTGAATAAAAATAATTTTCAACTACTAAAATTATTAATTAAATATTTATTTTATTTTTATTTCTTAATTGAATATTTATTTATATTTATATTTATATTTTTAAATAAAACGATAAATGCATTAACGACATGTATTTGAACGGCTATGATACGATGAATTATTGGGCGAAAAGAAGCAGAAATCATCGTGACGGAGATACTAAAGTTTTAGACGCCACCGGCCGTGAGCTCACACCTTAAATTTTGCAAGTTTAAATTCAAAAAATCGCTTCCAGAAGAAAATATACTGATTGCCATTGTTAACCGTCGGCATGCCTAACCCACCTTATGCTATATCCAATCCAAGGCGGATTTTGTACCGCTTTGGTTCTCAATGTTTTTGAAAATCGTTTCGCTCTAAAATACAATGAAAACAAAGAGGTAAGAGACGTTTGTTCTCGCTTTTTCGTCTAAAAACATAAAGAATACAGTTGTCAAAGAACACCAAAATTGTGTTTTATGTGTTTTCAAAAATTGTTCTAAAAAACAGTTTTCAAAAGCATAAACCAAACAGGCACTTAATTTTTGATCCATGATTTCACAATTATGATAAGTTTCTCTGTCTCTCAATTGTCCAAAGAAGCACAATGGAACAACCTTCCTAATAGTATATATATATATATATATATATATATATATATATATATATATATATATATATATATTCTCTTTACTACAAAAGGGCCGTAAGAAGTTTCAACCCAAAGAACACCATTAATCGAAGAGTAAATCACAATAAGCTTGCTTTAGACTTAGAGAGTCAGTCATTCCCCAAGTTGCTTCTTAGGCTAAAAAGCTAATTCTTGATGGCACCCACCCACTACCAGGCATTCCGTAAGGTATCAAGTATCAACCCCACCCTCCTATTTGATCGAAAGAGATATAGAAAGATTTAACTAAGAAGCTACTATTATTCCCGGAGTATCTTCAAAAGGAATGCTCATGCAACTTCCTAGGAAAGGCTTTTACCTCATTCAATTCTTAGTCATGTAACTGTCCTATAAACCATCATTGGGCTGTAGCCTGTAGTACATCATCTATCTCAGTATTTTTTTTGAGAGAGGTAAAAAATAAGGGCATGTTTGGTTTTTGTTTTTTAAAATTGTTTTTAGTAACAGTTTTGGAAATCACAAATAACACCATTTTCTGCTCTATAAAACTATTGCTTCTTCAATTTAAATATTAGATTCTCCTCGTTTTCCAAAGTTAAAAAAGCAACCATACGTGTTCTCTCTAATTTCATTATTCTCTTTGTTTTTTGAAACATAAAACATTTTTCAAAATACGGTAATCAATTAGCCAGTTTCGCCCATGTTTTTTAAACATTGATAACACAAAAACGCTGTCAGAACTTTTCTTTGTGCTTTAAATTTAGTCTTTTGTGTGTGTGTGTGTGTTTTTTTAATGTTTTTCATAAAAAAAAAAAAACTCAAACTAACATGCTTTTCTTCCTTATTTTGGAGAACAAAACAGTTCTAAAATCGGTAGACACAAACATACCTGGCAAAAGAGGCCCTAAATTTCCAGAAAGATTACTTCAAAACTTGTTCTTGTAGAAGTTTACCTCGTACTATCCTTAAAAGCTCCCTAGCTACCCTTTGATCGCTAATCACTACTTAAAAATTATATTGTAAGGGTGTTTTGATATGGATTTAGCTCAGAATGAGTAGTACTAATCCTTAAAACCACCAATTCAACTTATTAGTCTCGTAAACAAAAATTAATAATTTAGTACATTAATTAATTGTACTTTTCTAAGGCTTTATAAGGAAAATAATCTGATGTGTACTCATGTATGGAAGTTTGAATATATATATATATATATATATATATATATATATATATATATATATATATATATATAATAACTAATTTTTGAGTTGGGAAAGTTCCTTGTCGAACCTCTACCTAGACAAAAATATTTATTTTGATACCGCGTCCATTCTTTTGTTTCTTTCTAAGTTTTAGTCTACACAAAAGCACTAAAATTTCAATCCTCATCATAGACTATTTGAAGCACACACACCCCTTGACAGATAGATATGCCTCTCCTAAAAGCTCCAAAGTTGGGACGGACAGGTGATGGGGATAGTGTCTTATGGTTTTAGCCGATATTTACTTTAATTTATCATATTCAAATATCCAGTACAATAGTGTCTAATTAATGGCCTCATTAATCTAGAGTGCAAACAAGTCACTAAAGGCCAATGTTTCTTGATGCACCCTTCAAATGTGTCTTGATGTAACACCCAGATACGCTTTGTTATATTCAAGTATGATTTTTGTGAGCAAATGCAATGGCGCCTACGATATTTTAAATCATGACAAGATACCATCTTAATGGTTGGTTTAATTAGAGGATTAGCAAAGTGTGTTAGATCGCATTTTTACGCACGCGGTCAATTATGCAATTAGGCAAGTTTAGTGGTTTTGTTAGGGTTTGTGAAATTTAAGTATGTGTCATGACCACTTTGAAAAACTCGTTAATGGGAGAGTGAATTAAATTGTAATATCCTCTGAGCTATGTGCAGATCACTTATGCACGACACCTCATATATGCATTGGTAGGAGATCTTGACATGGCAGTACGAGAAGAGCTGTTATGTGCCAAGCAAACCAATTTCTCTCGTTTTGGGATGCTGTGATCAACCCTTGCTAGGGGAAGGGAGAATTCTTGGAAATTTAGAAAGTGAGAGAGAGTTCCAGAGAGAGAAGCTAGAGAGAAGGAGGAGAAAAGGCTTGAAGGAAAGCTTGGTTTCAAAAGTAAAAGTTCACTAAGGTATAAACATGATCTTTGAGGCTTTAGTTGTATTTCTTATGGATTCTCAAGCTATATTCAGTTTTGTCAGATTACATCCTAACCCTAGATTTGATTTAAAGTGTGTGTCTGGGGAACCCTAAATCAGAAAAGACCGGGCTTTGCGAAGATGATGTAAAAGGCAGGTTCATGGAGGTGTTTGCCCAAATTTTCCCCTTGATCCCATGACATGCTTGGCCATAAGTCTGTCTAATAACTCCGAACCTGGATGGCATCTCCAATGGGAGAAGAAGCTCCAAGACTCCAGCCCATCTAGAAGTAACCACAACTAAATCTCACCATAAGACCCTTGAATTCCTGAGGTTGAAAGTCGATACGATTCTCGTCCCGTTCCGGAGCAATTCCCCGTTTTTGAGTTATAAGTTGAGTTATATTGATCTAAATGGAGTGATTCAAAATCCCTCTCAAAGTAGCCATACATGGGCTTAACTTCATGAAGAAGCGTGGGTCAAAATTATGGCTCATTTGTTCCCATAATTTCACTAAAGTAAGGTGAAGTGAGGATTACATTCTCACCCCTAGGAAATGGTCCTCGGAGGAGTGTAAACCATAACTCTTGGATTCCGAGGTCCGAATGACCTGATTAAGAGGCTATGGAAAGCTAAGAGATAGGAGAACTTCTGGTCAAGACCATAGTGAACAAAAACGCAGGTAATGGTCGGGGTCAAAATGGTAGTTAAGAAAAAAAGAAAAAGGGGGTCTTGAGATAGCCGAAACAAGGTACAAGTGTTGTGTAAAGTATTCGCGGTTACTCCCAATAAGGTAAGCAAATGTTGATATTAGTAAAGTGTAAAAGAGAGTGCTCTCAAGGATCAAGGCTTATGTTTGTAGGTATAAGAATATGTGGGATTCGGGAGTGGTGAAGTAGTAATGAACCACCGGGTACTTCATGTAACCCTGATTGCTTCGAGGCTAAGAAATCTTATGACTTGTTAATTGCGCATCCTTCGAGTAGCCTCTGCTTTTGACTTCTCGGGAGATTTGTGGATTTGAATCCAAGGAAGGTAGGGATCTTGTAACCTTCTCCTCGCTTTATACAAGTTTGGTCAAATTCTTACTCATTCCATGCTTGAACTCGGTGGTGATTTTCTAATGATATATATAAATGTGTATATTTTTATATTCATGGAATTTTCAATTAACTGTACATGATGTTTTTTAAATATCCATGTGGGCTGAACGCCAGCAAATTGTTCAAGCATGACATGGGTATGGGACTCCGTGTGAGTCCTGGGATTGATGTAGTGGACACCTGACTATGACTAGTCTCCGGGTTGTAAATTTTAAAGGTCACAGATATACGGATTTGGCATATCCTCGTGCCAGAAGCCCCCAAAGAATTTGTCGTTATAACGGATGTGGGGCATATCCCCTGCAGTAAGTCCCAGAATTTGTCGTTGTTCGTAATGACTACAATTCTCAAAGCGAAGTTCAAAAAAGAAATGCCACATTTATGTGGTCGAGATGGTGGTAAGATTGCATCCATTTGTTTCCACATCAACCTATTAATTGAAAATGCTCATGCTTTGAGATGCGTTGAATTATTTGTATTTTGAAATGTTTTTATAAGCATGGCTTGTTGCGGATTCACCATCGTAGTCATTTAACTCACCCCCATTATTCCTCCACCTGCATTTATGTGACGGTGACCACCGCATGACTTCGAGAGTTCGACTTGGCAGGTTTTGAGGTCGGGAATCGTATGCCACCCTTAGCATGTCGCGGCCCAGCATACATTTCCTGAGGAACATCTAGTTGCGTGGAGGTTCACACTCGTATATTTCGACGCTTCATATCGATCACGTCATCAGATATTTCGCTTATGATTAGTTTGGGACACTTTTGTAGAAAGTTTTTGGGATTTTGTGTAAATATTATTTTGATCAAGTGTAAGTGTATAGTCTGGTGCATTGAGGACTTACCAGCATTTATATGTATATATATATGTTTTGAGACCTGGAGCTGAGTTTTAATTATGTTTCTAGGCGATTACTCCGCTTTCGAAGCTGACTCAAAGTTTTGAAGAAATACAAAGTTGATATATATATGCTGCAGGCTAGTGGTAGCCCATTTTATGCAAAGTGTTGATTTGAAAGAGTCCTATGTTAGAGACTGCTTGTGAAAAAAAAAAAAGAGATGGTAAAATAACATAAATCACACCGTGGAAATCAGGGTGTGACACTTGATGAAAGCTTTTTCGAAAATATAACACCCTTTATATGTCGTACATCATGTTTATTTCAAGTGGTAAAACGTTAAATGTTTAAATAGATAAGGACATAGGGAGGGAAGGGGTCAAAAAAGAAAGAGGAATTGGTTTAAAAGGGACAAAAACAAAATTTATTTGTAAATCTAACCCCTTATTTTTATAACCTTAAATATACTCACTTTAGACAAAATTACCCTCAATGTGTCTTTCCACATCACCCTCAAATTCAGTCATTCTCTCTTGTTTTCTTTTGACTTTTCATTTCTTCAAGCTTTCTCCCTTCCAAACCTTCAAAAATATGAATTTGGGTTCTCATTTTTCTTCATTTATCACTTAAAGAATCCCAACAATTTCTATTCACCCACTTAATCCTTGTTCTTGTTCTTCTTCTTTTAAGAACATTTCAAGTTTAAGAAGAAAAACTTATGTCGGATGTGCTAAATTATTTTGTAAAAACCAAGAGTATTTATTGATCCCAAAAACAATTGATCAATAATCAAATTACCCAATAAATACATTACAAAAATAATGTAATTCTTTACAACAAAGAAGCATATCAATTCAAGTGTGTGTAAAATATACCGATTATGGATATGAAATTGTCAGTCAGCTATTTGTCTCCAAAATCTGCAAGGGATGAAATCAAAGAAAAGCTAGGGTTGAAGATAATTATTTCCTTCTCTCCAAAACGTGTTCTACCAAACCCTTGTTAAATTTTAGGGTTCTATTTACTTATATATATAGAGCACAAAGGAACAATTGGACTTTGGCTAAATGAGCATACCAAAGCAAGGAGAAGATAGAATCATGTGTTCATAGCTAGTTAATATTAAACCATCCCATAAATGACCCATAATTAACATGCATAATTATACAATTAAAATTGTAACATGATTATGCTTAGTCCATAATTAATAAATTAATATAACATTCTTCCACTTTGACAATATAATCATAACTCAAATACTTTCTCAATATATTTACGTAGTCATAACCAATCATATACAATTAACGTACTGAGAAGATGCGTAAATCGTACATGATCAAGCGCTACTAATCAAAATCATAACTCAAATGCTTCAACAAGAGACTTACATAGCCATAACCAATCATATACCATTAATACACCGAAAGGATGCATAAATCGTATATAATCAGGCGCTATTGATCTAGAAGCATTTCAATAACAAAAGTATTGATTCAATAGAAAGAGAAAACATCATTATGTCATTCATCTCAATAAACGACGAAATCAAGGGCAAGAGATAAACGACAAACGCTAAAATGTGCGTAATAACGAAAAACATGAGTTTTCCCTCACAAAATACATGAAAAGGCAAAACTCATTAAACAAAGATTCTGTGCTCCTAACAATTCATAATGGGTGATGTGTTCTTTAAACACACAAATAGGTAAACCTTCGTTAGTGGGTCTACCAACATGCTACCGGGAAGATGTTCAACCCGAAACGAGACTCGCAACTTTCTATTTCACAAAAAAGAACTTCACATTAATGTGCTTGGAACGAGAAGTGCTCCTAGTGTTCCTAGAAAAAGATACAGCTATGGAATTATCACAAAATAATTTCAGCGATCTAGAAATGGAGTGAACAACCTCCAAAGTTGAAATGAAGTTTCGCAACCATATTGCATGACAAGTAACCTTATAAGACGCCGCATACTCTACCTCCATAGTAGAAGAAGCTATGAGTGTTTGTTTGACACATTTCCACAAAACAGCTCATTTAGCCATCATAAAGATATAACCAGAAGTGGACTTTTTATCATCCACACAATTTGCATAACCGGAATCACTAAAACCAACCACTTCAAGAGTGTCGATATGCCGATATGTCAACATGAGATCCTTGGTACCTTAAAGATATCTCAAAACTTTCTTAGCCGCTTTCCAGTGGCTTTGACCAGAATCACTCAAGTACCTACCCAACACGCCAACAAAAGCTATATCGTATGAAAAGTTACTTGAAAGCATACACGCTACCTAATAACTAAAGAATAAGGGACAATTTTCATTTGATATCTCTCAATATCAATCGAGACATCGGGCCTTTGGAAAATCATCCTTTACAATCGCACTTACTGTAAGAAAATGATTGCATATTGAACAATTTCAGAATGTATTCAATATACGTATGTTGAGACAACTGTAATGCTACTAGGGTCTATGGCATCCGTATGCCCAAAGCACATAAGATACTCCCGATCCTCTCATATCAAAAATGACTAAACAATAACTATTTTGTCTCAACCAACATGTCAATATCATTGGTTGCGAGCAAAATATCATCAACATTTAAAACCAAGAATATGTATTTGCTCCCATTGACCTTCATATATATCCATTGATCAACGATGTTCTCCTTAAAACCATTGGCGGTGACAACTTCATCAAACTTGAGATATCATTGCCTAGAAGCCTACTTTAAACCATAAATGGATTTATGGAGTTTACAAACCATGTGTTCCTTACCAACTTCCTCAAAACCAATAAGTTGAGACATGTAAACATCCTCAACTAAGTCTTCATTCAAGAAAATTGTTCTCACATCCATCTGATGTAACTCTAAATCAAAATGAGCCACTATAGTCATAAACATGCGTAGAGAGTCTTTAGTGAACACTCTGAGAGAAGGCTAGTTTTCTTAAAAATCAATCCCTTCATCGTAACCCTTAGTCACTAATCTCGCTTTTATATCTCTCTACTTCTCCTCGCTGCATCAGATTGGTTCAACACCCATTTACACCAAATAAGTCTACAACCATCTGGCAAATCTACCAAGCTCCACACTTTATTTTATGACATGGAAGTCATCTCATCTTTCATTGCATTGATCCAGAAGTTGGATTGAGGACTAACAATGACTTATTCAGAGGTAGTCGATATGATACAATGCACCCACATCATACTTCATCTCAAATTGTTGCGGCGAAGGTGCAATAAAACCCGAACCTTCGGGATTCCACACAATAACCAATAAAGTACCCACTAATGGTTTTTGGATCAAGTTTCTTGGATTATGGGTTGTATGGTCTTACTTCCACCTTGCAGCTTGATGAGTCTAAAACTCATATATATTTAAGCCAATTTTTCAAGTATATTTCAGGCTTAAAAAATTCATTTTAATGAAAAATTATGGAGTTTTCACCTAGATTTATGTTTTTCAAAAACTTAAGGAAAAGAAGCATAATTCATAATAAATTAGAGCAGAAATCAACACTGTGCAGAGAAAGGGCCAATGTCGCAGCATTACATTTCCAATGTCGCAACATTATGTGGAGAAGGTCTTGACGCTATTGCAATGTCGCGACAAAGCTGCGACATTAGTCGGGGCGTGGGAAAGGCAGTTATTCCAATGTCGCGACATCGCCATTTACATTGAGTAACATCACGCACGTCGCTGACAAGATAACTCAATGTCGCGACATCAAAAGAAGCTCCAATAGTCAAACTATAGCAGCCATCCAATGTCGCGACATTGGCTCGACATTGCTACGACATTACCTGTAGTGGGAAGAATTGAATTGTTTAAATGTCTCGACATCGCCGCCACAACATCATCGCGACATCAAAACAAGCTTCAACTAGTAAGACATTAGCTGAATATTGTCGCGACATCAAAGCAATGTCGCGACATTAGACCAAAGCAAGCCTCAGTTGAAGTTTAATAGACCAATGTTGTGACATTAACAGAAGGACTAACAGGCAATGTCACAACATCAGCTATGACATTGGTAGAGGGCTTCAGAACAATAAGATTCAATGTCGCGACATTAGACCAGCAATGTCGCGACATCAGCCTATAGTGGTCACAATGAACTTAACCGACCAATGTTGCAACATTAGATTAGCAATGTCGCGACATTAGCTGAAAAGATCAGAACTGCAGAGGTAATATCGCGACATAAAAAATTGAACTATAAGCGATGTCGCGACATTAAAGCAAGAAGTTAAGAGCAAAGGCATCAACAATGTAACACCCCAAATTATACCATAATAGTTTTATGGCATGTTTAAAGTAAAATGGAAGTCAAATTGTGTTTTTCGGAAATTTTTGGGTTAAGTGTGAAAAAGGATATAATTGAAATTTTTAAAGAAGTATAAATGATAAATGATAAATTATCAACTTAAGGACTCAAAGGACATTAAGCTAGAAGATTGCATGATATTGTAGGAATTTTGATAATTAGATGTGTAAATGAAATAATGATGGAGGACTAAAATGCAAACGATGGAAAATTAGAGCTAAATGCCTATTGCCAAACGTGACCTTATAACAAGTGGAGATAAGACCAAAGATTTGTCTCTAGAAATCATTTTTTTCCCATTTTGGCTTTGGGGAGGTAGGGCATTCGGGTGGTAGTGTGTGAAGGAGACCAAATTTGTTGCTCAATCCAATTCCATGCTCTCCATGTGCAAGAAAAGAGAAAGAAAGTAGAAGAAAGGAGGAAAGAAGAAGAAAGAAGAGAAAGAGAGAAGATAAGAAGAGAAGGTTTCAATAAAATTAAGGTTAGGAAACTATCCTAATTTCTCCTTCTTTGTTTTGTTGTTTTTGTTGGTTTGAGTTGGGTTTAAAGTTGGTTTTGATTGTTATTTGGGTCATGGGTCCTCAATCGGGTGAATTTTAAAGATAAAGTGAAATGTCAGTTTTAGGAAATGTGTCACAAAATTCTCCAAACCCTAAGTGAATTATTTTCGCCATAACTTGTCTAGAGTGCTTCGATGAATAAATTTTTACTTTTTGAGAGGAAACCTAAGACCATGACTACATTTTCCAAGAAGAGCCTAAAGTATTAAGAGATGGCTTTTAAGACTCCTCTACTGGTCTAAAGACTCCAAGCATCGGTTATGTTTTGAAAACAAAGTAGTCTCGGTTATTTACAACATATATGGAGTTCTGGTACTCCAAATTGGATGATTCCAATTGGAGAAGAACCCTTAACACCGTAGATTCAAATAAGTAGAAGGAACTAGTGTCAAATTATGGAGTTAAGATCTCTGAAATCGGGTCTCACACAAAATTCGCAGAACCAGTAAATAGGACTGGGCTTTTTGGCATTAAAATGCCATAACTTCAGTTTGGATGATTCAAATGGTGTGATTCCAATTTCTGAATGAAATAGATTCATAGAGGAACAAATGCATGAAGGAAACATGTTGAGATTTTGAACTCATTGTACCCAGAAATTAAGAGAAGTTGGACCTTGTTTTGGAAAAGGATTTTCATGTCCTCTCCTATAGGATTTTGAGACATCTAAATGTCTCTTATATACTCTCAAAGTATTATTGGAGATAGTTTTGTATGAAAATAAGTCAGTATAACTTAGCTAAGTGAGATAAAGAAATTGACTTAAAAGTTATATAATTTAATGTTAGATAATATGGAATAAATATAATGGAATAATAAAGGACATGAATTCTTGCCATGTGAAGAAAAGAGAATACATGTATTGTAATAATTCCCCAAATTATAAATTTAACAGTTTTATAACATGTTTTGGGTATAATAAACGAAAGTATATTTATTCTAATAAAATAAAGATAAAAAACAAAAATGGGTGAATATGCATAAGTTAAATTACAAATAATAAAGAAGATTTGGAGCGCTATTGTAAAAAATATTATAAATTGATTTGGTAAATATTATAAGAGTCGGCGACCAAAGAAAATGTACCAGATAAGATCAAGGATAAGACCAAAAGAAATATCTTATTTTGGTTCCTGGTAAATAAGAAAGAAATACTGACAAGAGAGAAGAGAGAAGAAAGAAGAAGAAGAAAAGAGAAGATTACAAAAATGCGAATCATGGGTATTGGTTTGGAATTTGAGTATTGTATGGATTTTGGTGTATAGAATTATGAGGATGTCGTGGAAGTTCCTGGGTGTATGGAACTACTAAAATGAGTATAGAAATATGGTTTTGTATGAATACACATGTCTCGTTGTATGGAAGTCTAGTTTTGACTATAAAGTTTAGATACATGGTTAAGAACCCTATCTTGTGTATGGTTTGGGTTTTAGGAACTCCTTAAACTCCTTTCTCTTGTAGGGTTGTGTTAAGAAGAGCTTTTAAGGCTCCTAAATAAGGGTGTGAGAAGGGTCTAGCGTGTTGAACCCGTAAAATTCCCTATTGCCGATCATATGCGTGATCCGATCTTAGAACGGATTGTTGGGTCAGAAATACAAGGAATTCAAGTGAGTCCTTCTTAGTAATTGTAGCCACATCAATGAAATTGGATGTTAGGCTTTGAATTAATTGATTTGGACCCCAGACCAAGTTATAGTCCTTTTTACTTTAGGTCAGCCCAAATTAAATCTGGTAGGGTCAGTTCACACCCGGGCCTAACTAGCCGGACCTTAGAACGAGTTTTTTGGAACCAGAAATAAAGAGAATTTGGCAGTAAGTCCTTCAGGAATTGTAGCCACATCAACAGAACTTGATGTTAGGCTTTGGAATCTCTTATTCGACTCCTGTAGACCAAGTTATGGTCTTTTTACTTTCAACAGCGCGGGACGGCGTCGCTAAACAAGGGGCTGTCGCTGCGAACGCTGGGACAAGGGGCCGCCCAATGTGGGTCACACAAACAACTGGTCGCCCAACAAATGGACGGCGGCTGCCAAACAAGTGTCACAACAACGTATAGCTGGCCAACAGCTGACGGTGGGTCACAAACAAGGGGTCGCCAATGAACGTTGGTCGCCCAACAAAGGACGAGGGGTCGCCAAACAAGGGTCGCCGCGCGAATGTACCGACGCCAATGCTGGCTCAAGACTGCCGCGCAAGACCTCCAACTGAAGGTCATATCTCCTCGCTTCAACTCGATTGCGTTCTCGGACTCTATGGAAAGCCCATTGAGTCAAGAATCCATCCATATGCCTGGAGGAGATATTAATGTTGTGACGCAGGCGTCAAACCGGAGCTCGTCACTTCAGTGTAGCTCGCCGCCTCGTCGCCTCGTCAAGACTGATCGCGCGATGACCTCCAACTTCTCTGGGGTGTCATATCTCCTCTCTGCTTGAACTCGATTGGTGTTCTCGACTCTACAAAGTTCCATTGAGTCAAGAATTCAGCAATAGACAGCTTTGATAAGATTGGAACTCATATTAGTTCCAGAAAACACGGAAAACAGTAGGCAGTACAGTAAAACATAGTTATTTGTATTAGAATGCCTATTATGAATTCATAAATAACTCATACATACATGGTAAGCATAGTTATTTATGCATGTAATGAGATATGAAAATGAAAAGATATGAATAAATGATTGTGGCTTATATCACATATGATTATCAATGACAATAATTATTCGAATACGGTGATATATACCGGAAGATAAAATACACAAAGGATTGTCTGCTTAGAACCTGGTAGAGGGATAGATGGGCATGCCTATTAGGAAGAATAAGTCCTGCAGCATATCTGGCTTATATTCGAAATCCGGGACCCCGCTGGTCAATGACATAGATCCCTGTTTGACCAGTGGCTCAGGTCACCACAACAAGCCCGGCCCCTCATGGACAGTCATTGTCTCGATAAAGGACGATATCTTCTGCATAATATATTACAGCGCCTACGGTTCCTCAAGATCACTCGCTTCATACAAAGGAATATAAGACCTTCCTGGGTCCTCATGGATTATAGTATTCCGTATCCACTCCTAAGGTTTATGCGCATACGAAACATAAAAGAAATGATGTATAGTAAAGGAAAATGAAGAGAATATGGGAAGCATAGCACCGCTATGTGATGATAGTATACGCATAAGAACAAGAAGTAAAAGTACAAGATTACATGAAAAGTATCCGAAGATGATAAGAAATGAACCGGGCTATGAAATGTATATATATGAGAAATGATAAGAATCGAAATGTTATAATGCGGTCATATGCATGTATAAAAGAATTGTGGTGACTCTTAGTCATATTCCCACTTAAGCTGCAAAGCTAGCACGTGTTCAATCCGCAGGTACGTACAGGAAACCGTGAGGACGTGACAATCCACATCAAACAAAGGCACATCAATAGGTGTCTTACCTGGAAGCACCTTTTTGTGTCTATTTTGTATATGAAATTTTGTAAACTAATGTAAATATTGTAAATGTTGAACATTTCATATTTGGAGCTTGTATATGTATATTTTGTAACCGCTACTGCATCGTAATACAAGTTAATTGTTTAACATTATATGAATATGCAAGTGTAAAGGTTATAAGACATGAAAAAGTGACCCTCACTGACATCCCATGCCGACTGGGGGGCGTCATGCTTAGTGGTATCGCAAAGCATCCCGGATTTGTCTCAATCCCGCCAATCTGGTCGTGGATCTGAGAAGGGGTGTTACGCTTTAGTGGTAACGTGAGCATCCCGATTTGGTTCTGACCGCCAATCTGCCTGGACGAGAAGGGTGTTACGCCAGTTGGTATCGAGCGGTCCTTTATTGGTTCTATTCGCCAATCTTTAGTGGTATCGAGCATCCCGATTTGTTCACCCGCCAACGCCTGACGGAAGGTGTTACGCTTAGTGGTATCAGAAAGCATCCCGGACGGTTCGACCTAACCCGCCGGATCGAGAAGGGTAAGCGCTTAGTGGTATCAGAAAGATCCGATGTTCTGACCCGCCAATCGCCTGGACGGAGAAGGGGTGTTACGTGCTTTAGTGGTATCGTAGCATCCCGATTTGGTTCGACCGCCAATCGGGTCGGACGAGAAGGTGTCACGTTTAGTGGTATCGTAGCCTAGGTTTAGCGCCGAAGTCATGTTTAGGTATTCCGAACAGTATAGCAAAATAGAAAGCCCAGATGAAGTAAATGGGTCCATGTGGCGTCCTCGTGTTTTTAGCAGATGGATCGCCTCCAAGAAGTCGAGATTGCCAACCCAATGGAACAAGTGGTTATCGCTCAATCCTCGTAAAGTAATGTACCTAATGAACCCACAAAGCCTTGGCCGAGAATACGTAAGACATGTTCCTGCTTTCGATAGATCGACCGCACCCAAAAAGCCCAATAGACACGTGAAGAAGACATGGAGCGTGAGGAATCTATGGTCAAGCATGGAAGAGTCAGAGAGAAAGCCTAATTTGCTAGAGAAGTTAGGAAGGGTATTAGAAGAGGTTAGATGTCCTCCCATCAGAGAAAGATCATGCGATTTCCCACTATCAAGTAGAGGAGGCATAAGGATTGGTGGAAACTAGTACTCAAAACCAAGGATTCCAAGTCCCCGACATGGGAATTCTTGTCCAAGAATCAGACAAAGTATGTTACCGAGATGTATGGGATTCCAAGTGGAACAGCTTCCTAAATTTGAGGCAAAGGAGCTTATCTGGCTGAATATGAAAAGAATTTAGCCATCTTAGTAAATATGCACTGAATTTGGTCCTTCACTGAGTATTTCGGTAGGCAATTTGAGGATGGACTGCATGATTCCATCAAGAGGTATTTGCACCCATGACTTCTCTCCAACAAGGATTTTTATCACTGGTCCAAGTCGCAATGAAAGTAGAAGACTAGAATGAGCCAAAGAAAGAAAGATTTCAAAAGAAGAAGTTTTCAGAGGAGCTTCGTCTCCGGAAAAAGAGCTAGAGAATTCCAAATTTAATCAGAATATAGTTCCGTCAAAGAGAAGGCAAAGGTCCAATGTAACAAGTAGTGGGTGTAGAAAAGCTCACTAATGTATAAATCTCACTCTCATTACAAAACAAGATTGCCTGAGCTGGCAGATATTGACAGAGGGTGTTTCCATGAAGCCCTGAGCATTTGAAAGCAGCCATGTCCTCATATTAGGGATACAGAAGCCAACAAGGAAGTGGCAGAGGAAGATTCACACACCACTTCACTCGTGATCGTGGTAGTGGCTCAGTGGGCCTATCCTCAAGATATATCAGGAGGCATGAAATGAAACAAAGAGATCGCCCATTTCACAGACGACAGCATACGCGAAGGCCCCAGATCAAATGTCCCAGTTATAGTGGTATATTTTCTTTATATGATATGAGATGGCCATTGATTTGATCTCGATCTACTCATTCATACGTGGTGTAATGAGCATGTCTGACAAAGTACCAAAGAATGGAGAATTAGCATACATATAATCAGGTCCGCTGGGCGCCAAATCTAGTGTGAATAACATATAGAAATTGTCCATTCAAATACATGCAAAACAAAAGTAGCTTCTCGCTGATTTGATAACTTTACCCTTCCGAGAGTTTGACTCGATTCAGAATGGATCATTGCCTGGGCCACCGAGCCATCGTGATCAGTGGACAAAGACGGCAGGTGCTGAGATGCCCGACTGCATCGAGGTAATACAGTACAAGGCACTGATCATGTAATGCCAAAATGTTATCTCCACTATGCAAGTCAGAGAATTATGAGGAAAGGATGAGACATTCTTGGTTTATTATCACTCCAAGAGGCTGCGTTGATGTAGAAAAGATCCCAAGAGGCGAATTCCACGCCTCAAGAGTTACCAGTATTCCAACATGAGAGAGAGGTGGACTTAGCCATAGAAATTGTACCGTGAACACCTATGTCAACGCGTAATCAGATGATGGCTCCAAATCTGAGCCAAAGAAGCCGTGAGTCAATCGCAAGAACTTTTAGATAAAGGATTTATCCACCAGCAGTCCTCGCGCACCCGTTATTTGTAGTTGTTGATGGCACTCTACGATGCATCGAATATCGCGTATCGGTCAAGGCACAGTGGAAAAACAAGCACCCATTGCCGAATCAAGATCTTGATCGGCCAGCGAGCCATGTTCTTCAAGATGTAATTCGGCGATCAGCATTATCGCTGATAAAGAAGGAGATAAAATAAGACCGCATTTAGAACCCGATATGGTCACAGAGTTTTTATCAGCGCCATCAGTCACCACGCACCGCAAGATTCTGGCGGATTCAATAATATACTTCTCCAATCTTATGTGGATCAATTTGTCGGTTTTACCGATGACATCCTCGTGTATTCTAAGGATGCACAGAACATGAAATAACACCCTCGAGAATACTTGAGACATTAAGAGAAAAGAAGAGGCTATTAAGCTCAGCAAATGTGATTTTTAACAAAGAAGTCTCATTCCAGCCACTGTCCAGGGTATAAGAGTCGATCCCCAGCATCAGAGTTTCAGAATTGGAAATCACCTCAAAATGTAACCGAGGTGAGAAGCTTCTCGGCTTAGCAAAGTTATTAGAAGATTTGTGAGAGGCTTTTCGGTCATAGCTTCTCCGCCACCGTTATCGTCAGGAAAGGAACAAAGTCATGTGGGATGCATAAATGTCACAGTTTTGAACAAGCTGAAAGGGATGTTGAAGCACCAAAGATTCACATGCCCATTCCGGAAAAAGAGTATACCTTATAGTGATGTCTTCATGCATTGGCTTAGATGCGCAGAGCACGTAAGAGATGGGAAAGTAGCAACAAGTCCACGCTAACACATGAACAAAATTATCCCACTCATGACCTAGAGTTAGCTAAGTGGTGTTGCTTTAAAAATATGGCGACACTACTATACGGAAAAGTGTAGAATTTACAATCGATCACAGAGTCTCAAGTACTGCCATAACTAAAGAGTTAAATTTGGTATCAGGTTGGGAGTCATTAAAGGATTATGACCGCATCATAGAACCCTGGAAGGCTAATATAGTAGCCGGCGTTTTAATAAAAACAGCGCCAGTAAAGCAAATGTCACCGCCAAAGATGTTGATCGAGTATCATATAATATTGAGCTATGTTATTCAAACCAGAAGCTGCAACCCGCTTTTAAAGAAAATGATCATATGCAAAACTGATGGAAGAGCTACGTAAAATTTACGTATGGTTATATTAAAGACAAGACTAGTTTTAGAGAAAGAATGGAAGTTTAATACTTCCGTAACAGATTATTTGATGATAAAGAGCTAAAGAAAAAGTTGCTAACATTTGAGGTTCATAACACTAAGATTTACCTTCATGCATCCTGAGGAATAAGATGTACCAGATCTGAAACAATTTTAGATTGTGGAAAGGAATGAAAGATGTGACTAATATGTGTCTATGTTTGACGTGGTCAAAGAAGTCAAAGTCAACACCATGCTGGTCCAGCCGTGTTTGTTAAATCCTTCCAATTCCTCAACAGAGCGTGGGATAACATTACCATGGATTTTGTGTTTCGTTTTCTCCCACAACAAAAAAACATGACTCGCTTCGTGATTGTAGATAGTACCACAAAGTCGGCCCATTTATACCTGTAAATGTGATTGACTATTCTATGGATCTAATTAGCTGAGTTATATGTAGATGAGATTGAATGCGCATGGTGCGTCAGTTGTTCATTGTGCCTGACAGAGATCCTAGATTTACGTTATGTTCGAAGGAATTACGTCACTTAAAGAATTAAGCTGAATTTTTAGACAGATTCCATCCAGCAAAATGGATGGACAACAGAAGAGATTGATTCAAAGCTCAAGATATGCTTCGAGGTTGTGCGTCGCGGAATTTTCGAAGTTGGGATAGGTATATTCCATTGATGGAATTTGCCTATAACAATAGTTTTCACTGCCATCGTACACCATATGAAGCTTTAGGCCAGGTTTAAATGGTGAACTCCCCAGAAGTTTGACAATTGAATGAGCGTAAATCGGGAGCAGGTCTGCATATAGTAAAAGATGGCGAAGAGAAAGTATGTTATTCGGCAGAGGCGTTGCGCCTAGTGATCGGCTGTGTCGATGCTAATCCTAAAGAGGAGAGATATTTAATATAGTCGGGAGACAAGGTCTTTTAAAGGTATCACCATGGAGGAAAATTCTTAGGCTCGGGTCAGAAGCGCGTCAAGTTCAAGGTTCAGGGCCATATGAGATTTTGGAACGATGGCCTCGGTGTGGGCTTATCGATTGGCACTCCTTGCAGTGCTGGCCAAATTACATTTATGTGTGCCTCTATGTGTCGACGCTTCGGAGATACGCCCATGAGTCGCATACTGAACAGCAGCGTGGGCAAATACAAGTACAAGAAGATTTGTCATATGACAGAGGAGCCAAAGACCATTCTAGAGGCTCGAGAGGTGAAACATTTGCGGAACAAACAAGCACCATTAGCAAGTTCTTCAACACCATGGTAGAGAATAGCTACTGGGGAGCCGTGAAGAATCATGAGAGCACAAAGATCCGCAACTCTTCGACCGTGTATGAATTTCGAGGACGAAATTTTTAAGGAGAGTTGAATATCTCCAAATTATACCCTAATAGCTTTATAACATGTTTTGGGTATAATAAACGAAAGATATTTCGATTCGAATAAAATAAAGATAAAAACAAAAATAGAATACGATAAGTTAAATTACAAATAATAAAGAATATTTCGAGGCTATTGTAAAAGTCATTAAAATTGACGGTAAATATTATACAGTTGGAGAACAAAAAGTAAAAATAAAAATGGGATAAGATCAAATAAGGATAAGACCAAAAGAAATATCTTATTTTGGTCTTGGAGAAAGGAAGAGCAAATACGGACAAGAGAGAAGAGAGAAGAAGAAGAAGAAGAAGAAAAGAGAAGATTACAGGTATGGAACTATGGGTATTGGTTTGGAATTTGAGTATTGTATGGATTTTGGTGTATAGAACTATGAGGATGTTGTGGAAGTTCCTGGTATGGAACTACTTAAAAAAACAGAGCATAGAAATATGGTTTTGTATGAATACACATGTGTCTGCCACTGTGGAAGTTCAGTTTTGGGACTAATATAAAGTTTAGATACATGGTTAGAACCTCTTATCTTGTGTGAAGTGGTTTAGGTTTAGAACCCAAACTCCTTTCTGTAGGGTTGAGTTAAGAAGAGCTTAAGGTCTTAAATATGGGTGTGAGAAGGGTCTAGTTGCAAGTTGAACCTTTAAAATTCCCTATTGTCATATGCAATATCCGGATCTTAGAACGGATTGTTGGGTCAGAAATACAAGGAATTCGAAGTGAGTCCTTCTAGTAATTGTAGCCATCAATGCAACTTTGATGTGTTAGGCTTTGAATTACTCGACGGACCTCTGTAGACCAAGCAGGTCCTTTTACTAGGGTCAGCCCAAATTAAACTGTAGTCAAGCCGCTAATTCTAGTCAACTAGCCAAGACCTTGAACGAGTTTGAACCAGAGAAATAAAGAGAATTTGGCAGTAAGTCCTTCTGTGAAATTGTAGCCACATCAATGAACTGATGTTAGCTTTGAATTTAATTCGACTCCAGACCGTTATGGTCTTTTTTCAACAGCGGGATCTAGGAACGCCAAACAAGGTCCAAGGAACGCGGGACAAGGGGTCGCCCAACAGTGGTCATTAATAAACAAGATCCCGTCAAGGACGGCGCCGCCAACGCGCGGGCCGCCATGGAATGCAGTCTGGCCAACAAAGGACGAGGGTCGCAAACAAGGGTCGCACGAACAGCGCGGGTCGCCCAGCGGACGAGGTCACAAACAAGGGTCGCCGCGCGAACGTTGATCGCCTAACAAAGGGCCAGCCGCTTCGTCAAGACCGGCCGCCGCAAGACCTCCAATCCTAAGGTCATATCTCCTTCGTTTGAACTCCGATTTGGGTGTTCTTGGACTCTATGGAAAGCCCATTGAGTCAAGAATCCATCCATATGCCTGAGGGAGATATTAGATGTTAGACAGAGGCGTCAAACTGAGCTTTGCCACTTCAGTGGCTGTCAGTCAGCGTCAGCTCGTCAAGATCGACCGCAAGATGACCTCCAACTTCAAGGTCATATCTCCTTCGTCAATTGATTAGCGCTCTGGACTCTAGCAAAGCCCATTGAGTCAAGAGAATTCAGCAATAGACAGTTGATAAAAAGACTGAACTGATATTATAGTTCCAGAAAACACGGAAAACAGTAGAAGGTGTACAGGTAAACATAGTTATTTGTATTAGGAATGCCTATTATGAATTTACAAATAACTCATAAGCACAAGGTAAGCATAATATTTACGATGTAATGAGATATGAAAATGAAAAGATAATAATGATTGTATTTATATATCATGTTATGATTACCAATGACAATAATTATTCGAATATGAGATACATATAATGAAAGCACAAAATACATTCAGTGATTGTCCGCTTAGAACCTCGGTAGAGGGATGATGGGCATGCCTATTAGAAGAATAAGTCCTGGCAGCATATCAGTTGGAGTATTCGAAATCGGGACCGCAGGGTCAATGACATAGATCCCGCTGGGATCGTGGCCCGGTCACCAGCGCCTCCTGCCCTCATGAATAACAGGTCATTGTCTTTACGGTGCTGACGATACCTTCGGTATAATATATTACGCCATGCCTCCTGAGTGGATCAACGTTTACATGCAAAGTCTCATGGATTATAGTGATTCAGATTCACTCCTAAGGTTTATGCACAGAAACATGCTAAAAAGAAATGATGTATATAAAGGAAATGAAGAGAATATGGAAGCATAGCACCGTTATGTGATGATAGTATACGCTTACAAGAATTAAGAAGTAAAAAGTATGCAAGATTACATGAAGTATCCGAAGATGATAAGAAATGAAACTGGCGGCGAAAATGTATATATATATGAGAAATGATAAGAATCGAAATGTTATATGTGTCATATGCATGTGTATAAAAGAATTGTGGTGACTCTTAATAAGAAGTCATATTCCCACTAAGCGTAAAGCTTAGCACCGTGTTCAACTGTAGGTACGTAAGAGAAACCAGAGGACAGATACAATCCACATCACAGCCAAAGGCCACACATCAACAGGTGCTCACCTGGAAGACCTTAGGTCTATTTTGTATGAAATTTTGTAAAACTAATGTAAATATTGTAAATGTTGAACATTTCCCCATATTTGGAGCTTATATATATCTTTGTAATTCACGTTGCTGTAATGTACAAGCACTGTTTAACATTATATGAATATGCAAGTGTAAAGGTTATAAGACATGAAAAAAGACTTCATTTCTGACATCCTATGCCTAATTGGGCGCTGCTACTTAGTGTATCGAGTATCCCTGATTGTTCTAATTCGCCAACCCGGGTCGGATCTAGAAGGGTACATGGGCCCTGGCATCAGCATCCCTGGGATTTGGTCTCTGACCCGCCAATCTGGGCCGGATCGAGAAGGGGTGTTACGTACTTAGCGTTTTTGACAGAGAGCTTTTCCTGGAACATGTGAGATTCACCTTCATGAATATGGTACTGCTTCGGCCGATCTCCATCAAAGGGAACATTGAAATGGAAGCACCACCACCAACCCAGCTACTAGTCTGGTAAAGTGAGAGTGCTTCCCATTTCAATATGTCCCTTTGGTCTTGGGTTCGAGCTCTCACGGAGGCAAAAGAAAAGGCCAGGGGACTAGGCCTTATATTCCTATGAGGAACCTGTGAAAGGGTTTCTCACAATATGTGAACCCGTGAAGGTTTCACATGTATAGTCGGTATATATAGAATACATTCCCGTGATGATAAGAGATATGTGAAAGTGCCTATGAATATGAGAATAATGTGGATATGCATATCCTTCATATGCATGCATGATAACAATAGCTATTCATGTATGTGAGATATGCGTACCGTAAAACGCATTAAAAACTGGACGTCGCTATGACCAGTGTATTGGGCTGGGGATGGATAACGTTTCTATTAAGGATATAGTTGCTACAAATATGCATATAGTTAGTATTTATTTGGGTCATTATCGCAAATCCTGCTTAAATACAAGCAAGATAAAGATGTATAGAGATCATCAAGGCGCATGTAAATGATATACCCTCTGATATATACGGGCCATTTTTCCCCCATATCCATTTTTCGAAAATGGCATGATTAATATATAAAACGAGATGAAGAAATATGGATAAAATGAGACATGAATCATAAATATAGGAAGTAATTTGTAATATATAATAGAAATATAAAATACATGAAATACCAATAAAATATGACTAAAATGATATGAAATGCGATAAACAAAGCACACATGAAATTAGCATAGCTGTGCATGAGATTGTCAATATAATGAATTAAATTATCTAATTAGGGTTAAGTCTATGGATAGAATCATAAGTTTATAAGATTATTAGCATAGCGCATAGTAAGTTGTATGAGTATTATATTGTGATGATCATGGTTAGTGGTCATTTGTGCGTAAGGATCCTCACTAACCTTTATGCTTAGCACGAGTGTTTATCCGTGTGGGTACCGAGGAGGCGACTAGAGAACAGGACATTCCACATCAACATCAACAGCCATCTCAGTGATGGGTGCCCACTTGTAGTGTTTCTTTTTAATGTTTTATTTTTGAACCGTATAATGTGTGTGTATGATATGAGAGAGAGAGCAGTATATATATATATATATATATATATATATATATATATATATATATATATATATATATATTGCATAGCAAGTCAGATGAATATTAGATTGTGATGATCGTTGTTAAGCCAGGTCATTTAGCAGAAGAATCCTCACTAAGTTTTTATGCTTAGTACGAGTGTTTATCCTTGTAGGAAAACAGGAGGCTACTAGAGAACATGACATTCCACATCACATCAAAGGTCAACTAGTGATGGTGCCTACTTGTGTTATTTCTTTTAATGTTTTAGCTTCAACCGTGATAATGTATATGAACTTCTTTGGGTACAATGAAAAGGATTTGTAAATAATATGTAAGGGATGCTTAACGCTTCACATAGTGGGGTATGATAGTGTGGCTTTGTAATATAGGTGTTAAATTATACGATTATATTTAAAGAACGCTTAGAACCGCTCGCTTAATCGTGCTTAAAGTTCACTGCTTCATGACACCCTTCCACAGAGAGGTTTCAGGTCAGTGTCACAAACAAGCGATGTCGCGACATAAATTAAATGTCGCAACACATGAAAGGCAATGTCGCGACAACGGAAGTAATCTACAACACTGGATTTCAATGTCGCGACATCGTCACGACATTGACTTATCATTGGAAATTGAGAATTGCTCAAAGAAAGTTGTTACGTCGCAACATCAACTACAACCTACCTACATTGACATCTCTCGACGTCACAATATCACCACGACATCGACACAACATCAACATTTAGTAGCATTGGGGCTTTTGGCGTATGATTTTCGCCGTTTTGTGGGTCAAGACCTAAGCCTATAAATAGAAGCTCTCAGGAGAAGTGGTACAAATGTTTTCCAATCCACTTTTCACCAAGTCCGCTTGTTATAGATGAAGTCTCATCATTTCATATATATATATATATATATATATATATATATATATATATATATAATATATATATATTTTCTTTTCTTTTATTTTTGTTTTCTAGATTTAGGTTTTTTCTTTCAAATTATAAGAAGGATTTGAACTGAATTGCCGGATGAATGTAAATCAAGTCAAAATTATGTTCACTTAAATGGACATAACTTTTCTAGATTTCGTTTTTTTTTCTAGTTTTGATGACAATTTCAATGAATTTGTTTGATTAACTAGTAATTGTCATTTGTGATCCAGATTTGAGAGGCTCAGCTCCCTTTGGGAAGAATCTGTCATTGGGATTATTGTTTGTGGTGTCATTATGTTGTTTTGGATATGAAAATTGGAGTGATTTAATTGATATTACCCTACATTGTTGTTCGAATAGGTGTGTGTGCACCCAAAAGTTGTATCATTGCTTTGATTTTTAAGAATCCCTTTGAGCACAAGGTCAGATCCACTGAGAGAATGAGCAAGAACTTCTGGGGTAAGTTACACTGGAGACATATTAAACCAAACACACTTTTAGATCATTTTGATATCACTAGTGAAGATCCAAACATTTTCGTCTCCGGGGTAGACAGATGTGCTCGAGAATATGATCCAATTTATTGATTCAGAAAATTAATCTAAGATAACACCTGATCTGAGAGAATAACTCAACTTAAGAATGACTTTAATCAAAGAGAAATAATTCTTTCTAATTGATCAGATATCATCTATTTTTGTAGAGTGCTCTGTACATCCCTCTGTCCGTAACACTCAGTCCCAGAGATTCAGACATCATAAGAAAACAATATTCTAACGTTATATAAATCCTACATTTAGTCTTTCCGCATCCACCTGTTCAGAGATATAGTCGCAAGTTTTATGAGGTTAGAATGCGTATGTCAAGAGAATCCATTTCATAATTGAATCTGTCCTGAGACAACTCAACACCATGTCCATAGTCTGATCTTTGATCGAACTTCTGTAAAATGATATCCACAACATTGTTTCTTTATCCAATATTTCAATCAACAGTTTATCATCTGGTAATTTCACGATGTTTCTTCTTGATCCATTTTATCTAGAAACACAAATATAATCTCTTGAATCTTGAACTAATAGTGAGATTTTTGCAGTGAGGGAAAAGAGTTAATTTTTTGAATTCTTCAATCAATTCTGAATTATATCCTGACTTAAATATTCACAATGATATTTTCCTGTATAGAGGTAATTTGTGGATAGTTTTTACCAAAACAATTTAAATTCGTAAAATTATTAGTTCTAACAAAGAAAAACAGATTCTAATTATCAGTCTTTATCAAGCTTCTGCATGATTGTTGGGAGAACAAATTTCTGTAGCATAAGTCATATGGGTATAATCAGCATGATTAGTCAAAAAATCAGTGTCCATGACAATTAATATTCTCATGTTTAGGACATAAGGTGGATTATGAAAGTAGTATTTGGTAATAGTGTTCTCGTAACTGGTATTTTAGATATGTCAAAATCAACAAGTTTTATGCCGCCATGATTGAAAGAAATTAAAACATTTAATATTTACCAAAAGAAACTTAGTTTGGACAATTTTTTCTTTTCATTAAACATGTTCCTTTCAAAATAAGTTTGAACTACAAAGAGTCGACTTGGTCACCCGCATTTCTATATGAACTTATCATAATATATTGTTGTTGTCTACTGACCTTATTTGATCTCAATATAATTCCATTTTAGGTAGTAAGTACATGTATCAAAAACCAAAACGTAATCCACGCTATCGATAATCGACTGGAATGAACACTGAAAATTTTGAAGAAAGTTAGATTTTTTGAAGCAGTAGTTATGGCAGAGCAGAGGGAGACACAACAGAACATTCTCGTTGTGGCAGTTGACAGACCTCAAGAACAAAGAACTATGGAAGACTTTTGGAGGCCTGTTATTAGAGATGATTATTCTGCAGTCAAGTAACATGCAATTGAAGCAAATAATTTTGATCTTAAGCCTGCACTCATCACCATGGTCTAACATAAATCGCTTATCGACATCTCAGTAGAAGATCCAATGTATATGGGTTTCCTTAGAATGGCCATCATTAGAAATTGAATGGGGTGAGACCTTACGTGATTAAGTTGCAGCTGTTTCCTTTTTCCTTAAGGGATACAGCAACAAGTTGGTTTGAATCACTTCCCTATGGGTCAATAAACAACAGGGAGGAGTTGGTTGAAGCATTCATGAGTAGATTTTTCCCTCATGCTCTTACTTTAGAGAGGAGGGGAGAAATCATTGTATTCAAGCAAGGCAAAGATGAGAGTCTCTACAATGCATGGGAAAGGTATAAGAAGCTGCTTAAGAGATGTCCAATGCATGGGATTGATCGAGATCCTCTGAATGGGGCATTTTCTACCATCTTTATGAAGACTGCCATCGAAGGGATCATAGATACGACTGTTGTGGAATATTTAAGAGAAGAGTGTTGAAGAAGCGAACCTTGATTGATAGAAGATCTAGCGAAACTACAGGCTCATTTGAGACTTCGGGGAGCGATGCTTGGTGAGAGGAAGTGGTGTGATAGAAATTGAACAAAATCTTAGCTATAAAGGCAAAATTAGGATGCCCAGCATGCGAAAGAAGAAACCCGATGCGCGTCTAATTGGGAGCAGGTGGAAAGATGAACAAAGAGTTTTGAAGGATGAAGGATTTGCTAATGATGGTCCTTATCATGTGGAGGAAGTTCAGTTTGTCAATGGCAATAGGAGTTACAACCCCGAGCCCGACCATGAATCTTCCGATACTACACACCAGCTTTAAGGAACCATGAAACTTTCTCATATAGACCTGCAATACAACAAGGACAGAGACCTGTAGAGAGTTATCAATAGTAGTACGGTTAACATGGTTTCCAAGGGCAGCAGTAGCAAAATAACCAGAGAATTGAGAATTAGGGCCAAAGAAGGTCCTAGTCTTTTGAAGAACAAATGTTAAGCTTCATGGGAGAAAACAAGAGACTATTGAACATTCATGAACATAAATTTGCTGAACTAGCAGCATTTCAGGCAAACATAAATGTGTTTTAGGCCAACACAAATGCCTCTCTGAAAAATCTTGAGACACAAGTAGGGTAGCTGGCCCTAACAATGCAGAACCAGTCAAAGGATGCCTTTAGTGATGCAGAAAAATCCTAAAGGCGTATGGTAGTGACTCTTAGAATTAAGCAGAGAAATAAGAAAGAAAGAGAAGAAAATGAGAAGAAGATGGTTGAGATAGAGAAACATACGGACAATTTAGGATAAAAAGAGATAAACGAATAATTAAAGTTCTTGAAAAGAGAAGAAGCGTAAAGGTGCGACAAGCGAGTCAATTTAAGAGGGTAATCTGAGAAAGTAAGATGAAGTGCAAGCTTACAAGCCTTTAGTTCCATTCCCTCAAAGGCTGCAGAAAGCTAAACTAGAAGAGCAATTCTCTAAATTCTTGAACATGTTCAAGAAAATAAAGATTAATATCTCTTTTTCTGAGGCACTAACTCAAATGCCTCACTCTTCTAAGTTCATGAAGGATATACTGAGCAGAAAAGGGAAAATTGCTGAAGAAGTAGTGAACTTGACAGCAACCTGCAGTGTAGTTATTTAGAGGACTTTACCAATGAAAATGAAGGATCCAGGCAGTTTCACCATTCCTTGCACCATAGGGGATTTTGAAATGGGAAAAGCATTGTGTGATTTTTTGGCAGACCTGACATCAACTTAGCGCCCTTATATGTTGTCAGAAAGCTAGAGTTTAGGAGGAGCTCACTCCCGACCATGGCCTTGCGGATGGCGGACATAATACGGCTCGACGAGGAGGGTATCCTGTTTGAAGATGTGCTTATCAAAGTGGGAGAGTTCAGTTTTTCCGAGTAGATTTTGTGGTTATTGATATTGTGAAGACAAACAAAGTACCCACTTGCTGCTAGGAAGAGATACTTTTCAGCATACGGGAGGCGACTTTGATAAATATCAAGAAAGGAGAGCTTACTTTTAGGGTTGGAGATGAAGCAGTGCACTTCAATCTCAATCAGAGTTTGAAGCATCCTAAATTTGATAGTACTACTTGTAAGATTGTAGAAACAAAGGATCCCATCAATTTTGAACTAAGAAATGATTGTAAAATTGATTGGTTCAATGGGCCAAAATGAATAAATTTGGAGTATATTGAGTGTCTTGATGTTGAATTTATGAATTCCAATTTCACATTTAAAGAAGCAGTACTTAGTCTTAATGAAAGCAGTGTAGAAAAATCAAGTTCTTATAAAGAGAAAGTTTTAGAAATAAACACACGCTCAAAGGATTTAATTATGAAAGAAATGCCCAAACATATGAAGTATGCCTTCCTTGAAGCTGGGAAATCTAAACCAGTAATCATATCAGTTGACTTAACATAGCATAGAGGACAGGAACTACTGGAAATTCTCGAGAAGTATAAGGGAGCCATTACTTGGTTAATAGATGATTTAAAAGGAATCAATCCTTCCATTTGTATGCATAAAATCCTCTTGGAGGAAAATGCAAAGACTTAAATAGAACATCAGACAAGGCTGAACCCAGTTATGAAAGAAGTTGTCAGAAAAGAGGTATTGAAATGGCTAAATGCAGGCCTCATTTATGCAATATCAGATAGCCCTTGGGTGAGCCCAGTTCATGTGGTTCCCAAGAAGGGTGGATTCACAGTCATCAGAAATGAAAAGAATGAATTAATTCCAACAAGAACTATGACAGGATGGAGGGTGTATATACACTACAGAAAATTGAATACTGTTACAAGAAAGGATCATTATCCTCTACCTTTCATTGACCAAATGCTAAACAGGTTAGTAGGACACTCCCATTTTTGTTTCCTTGATGGATACTCTAGGTATAATCAAATTGTCATAGCCCCTGAGGATTAGGAGAATACCACTTTTACTTGTCCTTATGGTACCTTTGCTTTCAGAAAGATGCCATTTGGATTATGTAATGCTCCTACCACCTTTCAAAGGTGTATGATGTTTATATTTTCTGATTTGGTGGAAGAGGCTATGGAGATCTTCATGGATGACTTTTCAGTTTATGGATCGATTTTAGACATTGTTTTCTGCACTGGAAGCGTGCTTTAGAGATCTCGAAGGCAAAATCTAGCTGCAATTGGGAAAAATGTCATTTCACTTTGGTAATAGAAGGCATTGTCTTGGAGTGTAAATTTATGCGAAAGCTGAATTAGAAGTTGACAAAGCTAAAGTTTCCATCATAGAAAACTCTTTGCCGCAACCACGAGTAAAGGATATAAGTTTTTAGGACCTTTGTGTAGATTTTGAAGAAACAAAATTTGTTGAATTTGATGAAAAATGTAGAGTGTGCACCCAAAGAAATCAAGACGATTTATCAGGCTTTCTTATCAATAGCAACACTAGACTAGGCAAAGAGTTTGAGATCATGTGTGATGCTAGTGATTTTTCCATGGGAGTTGTGCTGGGACAAAGAGCTGACAAGACCTTAAGAGCCATATATTATGCTAGCAAGACTTTTAATGAAGCACAAGAGAATTATTTAACAATTGAAAAAGAAATGTTAGCAATGGTCGTTGCTTGTGAGAAGTTCAGGCCATATATATTGGGGTCTCATGTATTAGTGCACGCTACTCATGTAGCAATTAAATACATGATGGTAAAGAAAGATGCTAAACCAAGACTAATTAGATGGAGTGTTCACTGTTGGCAGGGTGATTTGAAATCAAAGGACAAGGAGCGTGACAATATGATAGCTGATCACTTATCAAGACTAGAGAAGCCTATGGAATATGAAAGAGGGAATGAGATTAAAGAAGATTTCCCTTATGAACCGCTTTTTCAAGTATCAATTCAAACACCATGGTATGTTGATATTGTGAACTTTGTGGCTTGTGGAATTATGCCACCAGAATTCAGCTACCAAAAGAAAAGAAAGTTGAGAACTAATGCTAGGCTTTATATATGGATCAATCCAGTTGCTTTTTTAGAAGGAGCATGTCAGTTGATAGAAGATGTACGGAGCGAGCAAGTGGAATTGTGGATAAATGCCATTCATCACCATATGGAGGACACTTTGCGGGAGGCAGGCTTGACCGGAAAATTCTCGATTAGGTTTTATTGGCCTACTTATTGAGGAAATTTGTTAGAATGGGTTAAACATTGTGACAAATATAAGAGAATGGGCAATATAAATAGAAGAAATAAGATGCCTTTGTAAGGAATTATGGTGGTGCAAATTTTTTATGTACGGGGAATAGACTTCATGGGGCTTTTCCCACCTTCATTTGGAAACTTATACATTCTCCTAACTGTGGATTATGTATCCAAATGGGTGGAAGCCATAGCTTTCCCCATAAATGATGCCAATATAGTGGTGGGGTTTATTCAAAGGAATATCTTGAGTAGATTTGAAGCCCCTAGAACTATTATAAGTAATGAGGGAAGTCATTTTTATGACAAATTTGTTTTCAAAACTCATGAGTCAGAGATATGGAGTCAAACATGTTATGGAGTTTGGCTTATCACCCTCAATCGAATGGGTAGTTAAGATATCTAATGAGAGAAATCGAGAATATTACGGAGAAAACGATCAGTGGCGAAAAAAAATGATCAATAAAATTGGATGATGCATTGTGGGCTTATAGAACTACTTATAAGTCCCCTATTGGAATGTCTCCATACATAATGGTCTATGGTAAGCAATGTCATTTACCTCTAGAACTTGAGTATAAAGCAATGTGGGCAATAAAGAAGCTGAACTTTGATTTCCAAGCTGTGAAAGAAAAGAGACTTCTCCAATTGAATGAATTAGAATAGTTGAGGAATGAAGCTTATGACAATGCAAGGGTTTACAAGGATAAGACTAAGAAATGGCATGACTACAGGATATTGAGGAAATAATTCAAAATAGGAGAATTAGTCCTCTCATACAACTCAAGGCTTAAATTATTTCTGGGAAGCTCAAATCAAGGTGGAGTGGTCCTTATACGATCCATTAAAGTGCACCCTTTGGAGGCTTGATTACAGTCACATTCGGGAAATAGGGTTTAGGTTAATGGCCAAGGCGAGAAGCGCACTATTTGGGAGAAATCTAAATGAAGAAGTAGTCGAATTTGAAGAAGGAAGAAATTGATGAAAAGCGGAAATATTACTGGCAAAAGTCTGGCCCAAGGACTTAAAAAATGACGGTATTGGGAAGCGACTAAGCAATTTCCATTTTTTTGTGGTTTTGTTTAATTCAGAGTGTTTTGATTAGTTTAGAAGTAGTGTAGTTTTTTTTTTAGAATTTATTTACAATTACAATCTTCTGATTGTCAGGATAGTGAAGTTGCAAGGATATATGAAGGTCATTATTGAAGCAACTCCAACCAGATTGAGTTATGTAGAGTTAACTAAAAATGGGAGTCTTCTTCTATCTCCTATTCTTTAGGAAATGATGCATAACTAAGTTAGGGGGAGTGTGATTTATCTGAGTTAGAAATTGCATAGTTGCTTCATTATACCTTTCTTGAACAGTGGTGTGAAGATTTCCGCAATACATTGAAAATATGCTAAATTGATTGAATTGAAAATCTGAGTGTCATTGTTCATGCTTGATTTGAGAATTTTTCAATAGTAATAGACTTTTATTCACAAGCTTGAACTAAAATTGCAAAAATAAAATGGGGAAAACAAGTAAAAAAAAAAAATCTACTTGAAAGAAGAATACTCTTCCTCAATGTCGCGACACCTTCTTCAGAAAGTTCCCCAATGTCGCGACATCGCAGTTATAAAAGAGAGACATCAAACTTAACCTTCTGGCAATGTCGCGACATCAAAATCTAATGTCGCGACATTATGGCAGTGTCGAACCATTGAAATTCCAATGGCGCTACACCACTCTAAAAGCAAAAAAAGAGCATAAGCAATGTCGCGACATTGTTGGATTAATGTTGTGACATCCAGAAAAGCCGACTTGAAAACCTAAGCAATGTCGTGACATAGTAATCCCAATGTCGTGACATTAGGTTAATGTCGCGATAGAGGAATTATAATGCCGCAATAGAGAAATTATAAAGTTACGACATCAGGTGAGCATTTAGAAAATCTGAACAATGTCGCAACATCAGTACGACGTATCTGCGACATCAAGTCAATGTCGCAACATCAAAAATTCAATGTCACGACATTGTATTGAGACACTTAGGTTATCAGGTCGATGTCGCAACATCACAACTTCAATGTCGCGACATCGCAATTAGGGCAAACCATGTATAAAAGGAACACTTCGAGAAATTTTCATTGTCACATCAAATTTCCTCGACTTTGGCTCCCCAGCCTCTACTCGGAAATCTCACAAAAAGCCAAACCATGTCGAATGTCTAACTCTCGAGCCTCGGCAAGAGTGATAGGAAATGTAGTGGAGGAGATTTTGCAAGAGAGGACTGAGGAAGCTCAGAGAGAAAGGAAGACGGAAGGAAGTAAGCCCAGCTGTGCTCGAAGTCTGCACGAGGAAGATAAAGTGGTGAAGAAGGAGGCGGGCCTTGCTCAGCGGAGAAGCGTTCCAAAAGCATTTGACCAAGAAGGGCTTCGTAGAAGAAATAGGTTTCAAGCAATTGGTGTCGCCATTTAAGGAAGACATTGAGAGATGGGGTTGGGAGAAGTTGAGCCAACATCGGGAGCCAAGAGTAAGGGCGGCTATGGTCAAAGAGTTTTACTACGCTTGATCACGGGTGAAACGGAATAACGACGTCTTGTATGTCGAGGGAGGTGGATCCCACTGGGGAGAGGTCCATCTCTGACTCTGGCTTGAGACTAGTGGTGAATGTGCGAATCTGACCAGCCTTAGGAGAGCCCAGTTTGAAGAAATAGTCGAAGAATTGACAAGCGACCTAGAGCTGATAGCGGAGAAATCAAAACCATGCGCGCTACATCGATCGAGGTGATTTGACGGAAGTGAACAAGGTATGGTTTTACTTTGTAAACTCTGTTCTCACCCCTTCTAAACATGTCTCAATAGTGAGACAAGACTATGCCATACTCTTGTATGAACTGGTAAAATGGTGGAGTTTGAATGTGGGGAAATTAGTGGAACAATCCATTTTGGACTACGCTGAGAATAGCTTCTCAGGGAACATCCCCCACCCTGCCTTGATGATTCACGTGTAATGCGGTAGGTTGTGTCGGAATCAAAAAAATTTATAAACCTAAATTCCTCCTACTGCCGTAGCTTAGCTACTGCAGTATAGTGGCTCTAGGGTCGAACACAGGGATGGGTTTTCTTCGTGTAAATGACTTGTAGTGAGGCTCAATTTGGTGAATTTATTTTGGATTTTTGGGCTTTTGGTAAAAACAAGGGGTTGTAATGTTTGGAAACTGAAACTTAAATAAAATAAAATGTAAAAGAAGTCTCCTTGAAGTGTGAGCTCTTGGTTGGGTTCTAAAGGTCCTTTGAGGGGTTCTGGGTCCCATTTTCCTCGCGTTGGGGAGGATGACTATAGTCATTTCGAGCAGGATCTTCATGTGGCTATAAAAGCCCAGACCACCAGATGCTATCCTTTGAAAAATGACATCCACTGGCCATTAGTGCTCTCGGTCATTAAAAACACAAGTCACCTTGACTCACCTTACAATGGATCATAAATGATAACTAACAAAAATCAATGAATCTAACATTAAGCATCCAATGAGCCCGAAGCTTGCAAGTAATAACCATTCAAGTTGACTCAAAAGGGATAAACCTGAGTTAAGGAACCTGATGCTGACGGTGGATACACGCCAAAGAAAAACATGGAACCTCCAGGTTGCCTTTAGATCACACTTTCGCGGCCTTCTTCTTCAAGGAGGAATGGTTTCTAGTCGCTCATCCTCCGAGTTGTCATCCTTGGAGGGTGTTTGGTTAGTGAGAAAAGGAGAGAAAGTGAGGGAAAAAGGAGAGAAAATGGGAAAGACAGGAGAACTAGAAGCTCTGCGCGCCCAAAATTTTATATTGAAAAAGTCCCATTCAACAGTCTGTACAAATGGCTTATATAGCCATCAAAACAAGCAAAATTACCAAATTACATGAACTGACACTATTACAAAAGGGGTAATTTGGGAAAAATTACAGAATTGGTCAAGGAATTGAAAAAACTGACATTTTTATACCAGTGTGAAAATTTCGCACCTTTACGGGAAATTCCACGGCTCGGTTACCTCGACTTTTACGCTCTTCTTTCATACGGTTTATGATCTCAATGCTGAGTTCTACTCAAATTCTACGTGCTTGGATTGACTCAACAATCTTGGCACTAATAGCTTCAAAAACTACAAAATTAGCCATAAAATGCGATCAGTAGAATAGCCGGGACCTTAATGTGCAAATCGGGTTAATTCGGTTGATTAGTACACAAAAAGTGCTCAAAACCTACAATAAATATGGCTCAAAATAGAACTTTTTGGGCACTAATCACTTGATCACTCTCTTGTGCATCAAGGGGGGTGTAACATTCAACGAAATAGAGGAGAAGTGCCCGAAGTCCTCTGCGTCTCACTCCCAACTAGGGTCCTCAAGAGATCGGTAAGGGGAAGAGGGTAGAGAGAGAAGAGGAGAAAAAATAAAGAGCGATAAGAGCGCGAGGAGCAGCCTCAACAGCGAAGAGCCATAAACAAAGAATTGGGGGTTTGAAAACTACCGAGACAGCCGGTGCTCTCCCAGGTCTTCAGAAGAACAACGCAGCAGACGGAGGCGAGGAAAAGGAAGATGCGAGAAAAAGAGCAAAGCGACAATTAAGGCTATTCTCTTTCTTGCAGGATGAGAGAGGAGATGAAGAGATGAGATGAGCAGGTCAAGGAAGAGCTGAGATGGAGAGATGAGAATCTAGCTGCAGAAAACAAAGTAAGAGAAGAAAACTTAGCAGCACTTCTCTAGCAGAGGGATGAGGAGTGGAGAGAAGAGCTAGCCCATAGGGATAGAGCATTGAGGGCGGGTTGAAAGAGGAAGAGTGTTTGACTTGGAGCCCAGACCAGGACCCTTCGGGTACCCAAGATTGGTCCGCTAGTGGAGTCCACGTCTGATCTCTGGGAATGCACGAAGGGGCCTACTAAAGGAAATGAATACATGCGACTTGTATAATACCTCGAATATATAGATAAATCCACGACAGAGACCTATCGAAGGTGGGTCATAACCCTGGCTTATCACAAGATTGATGAGTTTAATCTTGTCATCGGGCGTTCCCAAGAGTATTTTTCGAATTTGGGATTCTGAGATAAAAAAATAAATATAGGTCAGTGATCAATGGAAAGGATGGGTAGAGTACTACGGTATGTGAAGCAGCAGTGTTGTGTGGTGCGAGGTAAGCTCTACGAGCGCAGGACCTAGAGGCAGATTTAAAAAAAACAATAAACGTGAGAAATAAATCTCGATGAGTGGCATAATTTATATGGAAAATAATGTTTTTGTTTTTCGAAAAGAGGGTGCTCTTCTCTCAGACCTCCACATCCACTCTTTGTAACGTTCACGGATTTTAACAAACATTTCACAAGCCCGACTTTACCAAAACCCGACAATAAGAAGTCATGCTCAGTAATAAGTTAACTCACTTCATTATCAAGAACCTTATATTTGAATCTATTCACCCACATAGCTAATTGATGCATAAAACATATGAGCGTCATGTTGTACAATTAATTATGGAAAATACAAAATCATCACTATTGAAAGAATTACGTCTTACTTTCAAAAAACCAACGATGCAGAGTACCATGCCGGCTATGTACCATACCCTATGCACCTCGATGTATCATACCTTATACAACGATATTTCATACCATATACACTAACGATGTACGCACCATGTACCATCACAAATCGTCGGTAATCAGGCCTCACGTCGCAAGTGGCGAAGCCGAGTACGAGCCGTCGGGTCAAACCGACCTCCGCGTTCTACCAGTAGCAAACCCGAATCTCTGCTTAGTCGGGTCAAGCCAGACCTCCGTTACGAGTGGCCAAGCCCGAGAATATAGCGAGTCGGGTCAAGCGGAGCCTCGCGTAGCGTAACTAATGGCAGATCGGGTGAAGCCCAGGCCTCTGCGGTCATGGAGTTAATATGACCAGTTGGATGAACCGACCTCACGACAAGTGGCAATCCCGATGTACTACGATATAATCCACTTTGAACCCGATATCGATTAATATGGTACATCATAACTTATAACTCAACTCGATGACCTTACTCATGTGTGCCTTTCAGCGTCACCGCATCTTAGGTTAGAATTTGTGCCTTACTTTGCAACTCGATCCACTACATTGAAGATCTTTAGTTTCTCATTCTTATCGAAATTTGAGCCAACACCTCAATGACCATATTCACTTAACCATTATTAAACATATATTTCAAAATCATTTCATAACTCAATAATTTCTCAAGGGGGTTAAATCAATCTACATGCCCAAATATCCCAAATACCACAGAATCACCCAGAAGCAGTTTAACTTCCAAGCAGTTAAATATTGACAAAATTCATGAAATGTTAACTTGTTTTATATAAGGCGTAGCATTCATATACAGCAACCATTCATTCAACGGTATATATGAAATAACAAACCACAAATATATATCGTAATAATACTGGCATTTTTAAAAAAAACATATAAAACCACTCCTTTGACAAAAACACGCTCAGTCTTGTCCTTCCACAGGATGCGTCTCAGGCTGTTGATTACTGTAATATAAATAAAATACCACTTAGGCTCGATAGATGAACCAACGACATTGGAATATCCATAAGGCCTTAGAACAACATTTAGAACTATGAGATCATCTAATTGAACTCAAGCGGGTCCAATTACACAATGTGCCTAGGCTTTCGATGCAAAGTGGGGCTTTTCACACAGGAGCTAAATCTCGAGAAATTGAGCCGAGTCGATAATTCCTAAAAACATCAATTTCAATACAACTTCCAAATTTTGCGATTTGACCAATTGGTACTCTATTCCCGATCCAGAGCATTTCGGTAGTACGAAGCTCTTAAAATGGAAAACTAACCAGCGACCTCCAAAATTTACAAACCACATATCGATGGAAAGCCCGAGAGACCGAGGCTCATTGGTACATTATGATCCCAACGATCAGTGACAGTGGTAGGAAAGCCCGATCTAACCTTGGCCAGGTTCGTTTTCGTTGTAACTTCCAAGCGGTGCGGAATACGCTAAAGGACCTGAAAATGAGTTCGGGGGGGTCCAAAATGGTGGAAATGAGCTATGGGGTGGCCGAGTAGCCGAAGTCGAACGGTGGCGATCCAGGTGGCCGCCGCCGCGCCATGCGGCCCGATCCGGCGTCCGGCGGTGGTGGCAGTGAAATTTAGTGGCGTGTGCGTCGGAGGTGCGCACCTTCTTGTCCGTGGCGATCTAGCTTTAGGTGTAGGTGGTGTCTCTTAAATTAGATCTCTCACGGCTCTCTAATGAACGAGTCCGACTAGGTTCTCGGTTTTGGAGCTCCTTCCTGGGTTTTGGAGTTGAGTGTCTTGGGAAATTTAGGGTTTCATTTGGAATCCCAAACATGTTTATATAGGGTATAGAATTAGATTTCGGGTAAAATCGGACGGTAGACCGATAAAGTCTTCTTTGTTGAACTTCTAATAGTTGTAACTTTTTATCGTAAGTCGGATTGTGACGTTCATAGATCTATGAACTCGCATCAGCCCGAGGCCTACGAAATAGTGCCTTAGTCGACCCAAAATTATTCATTCTTGAAAAAAAGTCAACTTTGGTCAACCCACTAGCGTTGGTCAAACCTAGTTAACTTTGGTCGAACTTGGTCAAGCACGTTTCAGCATGTTATTTGGTGCGGGTCGTACAATCTACCCCTCTAAAAAAGTCCCACGAAATTCGTACTGTATCTGGAAGAGATGAGGGTATTAGCTCATATTGGTCCTCGGCTCCTAAGTCGCCTCTTCGACTAGGTGGTTCCTCAGAAAGGACTTTCATAAGGATATGGTCTTGTTTGGCTCCATACTCTTCCTACCCCAAAATCACATGTAGAACTGTTCTTCATAGGATAAGTCCTCCCTCAGTTCAATCTCTGGTGCCTCTAGCACATGTGAGGGATCTGGGATATACTTGCGTAGCATGGAGATGTGGAACACATTATGGACTCGAGAAAGTTCCTCCGGTAAGTCTAATTTATAAGCCACTGGACCTACCCTCTCAACAATCTCAAAAGGTCCAATGTAGCGAGGACTTAGCTTCCTCGCTCGAAAGCGTGCCACGCCCTTCGAGGAGAAAGCAGAATACTCGATCTTCAACCTCAAATTCAGATCCTTTCTTAGCTTGTCGCATAGCTCTTGCTTTGTCTGATCACTTTCAACTTGGCACGTATAACATTAACTTTGTCCACCGATTGCTATCTGATCGGGACTAATCATTTCTTTAAGCGTCTCATTCCCGGTATAAAGGAGTGCGACACATTGTTTCTATCTGAGCCTCATAGGTGACATCAATGCTTTAGTGATAGTTGTTGTTATAAGTGAACTCTGCCAAAGGTAGATATTCATTCCAATGTCCTTTGAATTGCAGTACGCATGACCTCAACATATCTTCTAAAGTTTGAATAGTCTTCTCAGATTGTCCATCGATTTGAGGGTGAAAAGCAGTACTCAATTTCAACTTGACACCTAGTTCCTTCATCAATCTCTTCAAAATCACAAAGTGAATCGTGGATCTCTATCGAGATGATGATGAAACAGTACCCATGCAAACTCTTCATATGACTCATAAAGATTCACGGCCCCAGTTTTACGAGGGGAAAACTTCTCACGAATAGTTAGGAAATGCGGACTTGGTGGTCGATCATGCCTACCCCGAATCTCTAGTCATGTCTCACGAGTTGTGGAAGGGAGCTTGAATATAAAATCCGCTGTGATGTGCTCCCATTTCCATTACGGAATGGGTAAGCTGCGAAGTCGAAGACTTTTGTCTCTGCCTTTACTTGTTGGCAAACTAAGCGCTTGGATACATGCTCGGCGACCTCTCTTTCATCACGACCACCAATAATACTCCTTATTGTCTGGTACACATCTTGGTACGCTGCCCAGGGGTGCATAGCATAAAGCGGGTATGGGCCTCCCAAATATCGCCTTTTAACTCTTGAATTTGCTTGGAACCTGAAAGTCTAGAACGATCACGAGCTTCCCATCGTTTCTAATACTGCCAAAATCCGTTGTTGCACTTCTTCGACCTTTCTTCTCCATGCTCATCAAATAGGGATCTTCAGTTGTGCCTCCCGAAATTTGATTAACAAGTATCGGTCGTAGTAGGAAGCTGGCGAAAAGTGCTCCCGAAACATGCATTTCGGCTGAACGCAGACTCGCAGTCGACCATCAATGGAAGTTGTATAGTACGCATATAAACAGGCTTTGTAAACTTCACACTCAAGGCATCTAGCCACTACATTCGCCTTACACGGATGGTAATTAATAGTGCGATCCTTAATCCTTAAGTAACTCCATCCACCAGCTGCCTTAAGTTTAACTGCTGCGGGTGAACAAATATTAAGGCTCTTATGGTCGGTAAATATCTGGCAAGTCGCCCCGTACAAGTAATGCCTCCATGTCTTCAATGCGAATATTACTGCAGCAAGCTCCAAGTCATGGGTAGGATAATTCAGCTCGTGTTTCTTCAGGCGTACGGGTATGCGCCCTGACTCTCTTATGTTGCATCAACACGCAACCTAAACCTTGATATGAAGCATCATTGTAAACCTCGAATCCTCGTTGCCCTCACAGCAACGTCAGCACGAGGGCGATGTCGAAACTTCTCCTTCGGTGTTTGGAAGCTTTCCTCACGCGTACGTCCGCTCAAATTTTACCTTTTCTAGTCAAGCGGTGATGGTCTAGTATTTTTGAGAACCTTACATGAACTGCGATAATACCCAGCTAATCTGGAAACTCCAGCATACGTCACCCAGTAGTTGGTTGTTCCCGGTTGCCACCGCCTACACTGCGAGGGTCCACATAAATGCCATCGGCGAAACCAGTGCTAGAAATCCCTCGGCTCGACCAAAACTCACATTTGCTAAACTTAGCATCTGGCCCGATCTTGCCTGAGTGTCTGCAACACCAAAACCCGAATATCTCTTCGTGCTCCAACTTCGCTTCTCGAGTACACTAAGATAATCGTCGATGAAGACGATGACCAGCGATCTAAGTATGGACGGAAGAGCGGAGTTCATCGGATCCATGAAAACGGCCCGGGGCATTGGTGATCAGACATCCTTTAGAAACTCATAATCATATCTGGAAGTCTGAATCTTTGTCTTGGGAATGTCCAGGTTCCCTAATCATAGCGATGGTACCACGACCTCGAAGTCGATCTTAGGTACTTCGCACCTGGAGCTGGTCAAATAAATCATCAATCCTAAGCGGGATATTTGTTCTGAATGGTGACCTTATTATTTGTCGTAGTCTATACACAACCTCAGTACCATCCTTCTTCTTCACAAAATAACCTTTGGAGCTCCCAAGGTGAAATCTTTGGGCCTAATAAATCCCCGTCCACCGGCTCATGGTGAGCCTTGATTCTTCGGCTGGTTGGTGCCATTCTATAAGATTGGTAGGAAAAGGAGTCGTACCGGGGGACGAATCGATGGAAAATCACACCTCTCGTTACGGAGTCGACACGGAAGATCGTCGAGAACACATCTGAAAGTCTCCTCTTGGTACATCCCTCTGTTCTTGCTTCGTCGCTACAGTGTCAACTATATGAAGTTGCAGAAACCACAGAAACAAACCCTTAAAGTAAACATCAGCATAGATGGCCAAATCAAACACGAAGGTGTCATATAAAGCTCTCCTGAAACTCTTTGGTAGTCCGTTAAGTAAATATTACTTCCTTGCGGAAGCAATCCATTGAAGCATAGTTTGGGCGAGGCGATCCATCCCGAATCAATCCCGACCCTTTGAGATCTGATAATATCAATCCGCCTCGTATCTTGGTTCTCGATAGAAAATAAAAGCTACCACCAAAACACTCTGTCTAGGCCGTAGAGACTCTCACGTGGGTGTGCGATCTACAGACCACACTCCCAGGGCAGGAATTTCCAGACTCGTCTGTTATATAAGTGGGAAATAAAAGGAGTGTGTAGCTCTGGGTCGATGAGCACACGTGCACGCCGATCACAAAATAGATAATGTGCTGTCGCGACGTCGGAGTGGCTTTGTGCCTCTTTATTTGGTCATAAAGACTACGCCTGCAGCGGTGTGGTCGTCCTCGTCCTCACGCCTCTGGCATTGCTTCAGTTGCGGTCCCATGCTAAAGGAACCTCAGAGAGTCTTCCCTTTTGTCTGTGTATCAGGTCCTCCCGTGTCCCAGCAGCCTTCTTTCCCAGACGAAAGGCACGATCCTGGACTCTAGTGCAGTGGATCTCGATGAAGCAGTCCCTCTGAAATGTGCAATACGCCCACCTTGATAGCATGTATTATCCCACAGGCATGACCCATCATGATTCTTACCACAAACATCCGCAATGACGTAAAGCGCCGGCGGTAGATACGAATGCTTTACCACCACTACTGTTGAAATCCGAGAACCACGTGTCCACCTCTCTGAAACCCACTACTGCTGGTACCACGTCTGTCCCCACTGGATCCTCTGCCGCTCGAAGACCCAGAGCTGAAACTACCCCTCTTGGACGATCCCTGACTAAGGTTTCCTGAAGATGATCCATCATATGGTCGAAGCCTTCAGTGTGTCGGGAGTCTGCCTCTACCTACAGAGCGCGTCTCGTCGGTAGTAAGTGGAATTGATCCCGGACTACTGAGAGGCTCAGGAGCTATCGTGTCCAACCCGACGAAGTCGAGAAGCCTCTTCTTTGGCGACTTCCTCATGACGAGTCGGAGGCGTCGATAACTCTCTGGTCTGCGGCTCGTACTCGGCCCATCGTACTACCGGTGGTGTGCCGAACAAACCTCTTGGTCTCCGGCAAAGTGGGGCCAAGCTTCGATTGTGAAGGCGGCCTTGGGCGGCGCGGGTGTGACGTTTGTAGTCTCTCATGCGCGCCCACTTCCTTGCGTACCCCGGCGAGAAACCCGGCTATCCGACTCTGTCCTCATCCAGGACCAACGCATACCCCGTCGAAGAATTTTCTCTGTATCTAGCCATGTTGAGAGACCACCATGGGATAAGATGGCGCCATCAAAATGCTCCAGTCTCTGAGGCACGATCCTGATCTTAGTGAACCATCTCTCAGGTGTTGATGATCGCCTCAAATAATTTTCCCAGTAGTGGGTGCCTTTGGAGCTTTCTCATGTAGAAACTCTTCGGGACCTACGTCTACCTGCGGGCGCCATACGGAAGCATTTCCACGAGAATCCAAGAGCAGAATGGAGTCTCGGTGATAAGGTTGGGAAGGTATACAAAACATTGGATGAGTCGCCTGACGTCTGACTGGGCAGAAATCTCGGGCTGCGATGCCAAGACAAGACCCAGCGGATACCCTTCAGTACCGGGTAGTCCTTCTAGTGGAGTCCTAATACAATCTCCTAGGGAATGCCTGAGGCCCCACCTAAAAGAAATGAATACATGCGTGTATAATACCTCGAATATATAGATAAATCCACATTGAGCACATCCCGAAAGGTGGTCATATACAACATACAGGTCAGTGAGTTTAATACTAATGTCAGAGCATTCTAAGAGTATTTTCGAATTTAGGATTACAAGATAAAAAAATAAATAGGTCCAACAATCCAAGACAGAAGGATGGAGTAGAGTACTACATTTGGCCATGACGACGGTGTTGTGTGCGGTGCGAAGGTAAACTCTGACTAGGACTGAGAACTGATTTAAAAAAAAACAATAAAACGTGAGAAATAAATCTCAATGAGTGGCATAATTTATATGGAAAATAATGTTTTTATTTTTTATTTCTTCTCTCAGACCTCGTCCACTCTTTTAATAACGTTCTAGAACAACAAACATTTCACAAACCCGACTTACGAAAACCCGACAATAAGAAGTCATACTCGATAAGTTAACTCTAATAGTATCAAGAACAACATAGCCTGAATCTATTCACCACATAGCTGGTGGTATCTAAAACATATGAACGTCATGTTGTACAATTAATTATGGAAAATACAAAAATCATCACTATTGAAAGAGTCGTCTTACTGAAAACCTGACAATGCAGGTACCAAAAACCGACTATGTACCATACCCTATGCACCTCGATGTATCATACCTTATACGCTAACGATATTTCATACCATATGCACTAACGATGCTTGCCACCATGTACCATCCTAAGCGCAGTCGGTAATCCAGGCCTCCGTCCGTGTAAAACTGAATAAGCCAGGTCGGGTCAAGCCCAGGCCTCACGTTAAGTGGCAAACCGAGAATATAAGCGAGTCGGGTCAAGCGGGCCTCACGTTGCAGTGGCAAACCCGGAATATAGCGAGTAGATTGACGGGCCTCTCACGACAGCGTGGCAACTAATGGCCGGAGTCGGTCAAGCAGGCCTCACGGCAACGTGGCAGCTAGTAAGCCGAGTCGGGTCAAGCCAGGCCTCACGGTCGATGGAGGTAATATATGACCGTTTGGTGAACCAGCCTCACGACAAGTGGCAATCCCGATGTGCTACAATATAATCAGACCCAGTATCGGTTACAATATGGTACATCACCTTATAACCTCCAACTCGATGACCTTACTCATGCCTTTCCCCAACGTCACCGCATCTTAGGTTAAGAATTTGATAACACTTTCCTGACTCGATCAACACATTGAGGAATCTTTAGTTTCTCACATGTCGAAATTTGAACAATACCTCAATGACCATATTCATGTATTTATTAAACACATATATTTAAATCCATTTCATAACTCAAATAATTTCCAAGGGGTTAAACCAATCTACATGCCCAAGAAATATCTAAATACCACCTTGAAGTCGCAGCCCGATGCGACTTCCAAACGGTATATATGAAATAACAAACCCGCAGTATATCGTAATAATACCCCCAAGCATTTTAAAAAAAAAAAAACATATAAATACTTCATTGACAAAAATGCTGGGTCTTGACCATTCTGGGATATAGATCTCAGGCTCGCGTGGTGCACAGTAATATAAATAAAATACCACTTAGGCTCGATAATTGAACCAACGACATTGGAATATCCACAGGCCTTAGAACAACATTTAGAACTATGAGATCATCTAATTGAACTCAGACGGAGTCGATTACAATGTGCCCTATAGGCTCGATACCCCGAAATTGGGGCTTTTCACACAGGGCTAAATCTCGAGGGTGAGCGAGTCGATAATTCCTAAAAACATCTGATTTCACTAATACAACTTCAATTTTGCAGTTTGACAGTGGTACTCACATTTCGGTCAGAGCATTTCGGTATTGCAAAACAACTTAAAAATGGAAAAAACTAACCAAGCGACCTCCAAAATTTTACAAACCACATATATATTGGAAAGCCAGACCGAGGAACTCATTGGTACCATTACCTCAGTCAAATTATTTGTGGTGGCGGAAAACCCGATCAGCCTTCGGCGGAATTTCGTTTTCGTTTGTAACTTCCAAGCGGTCTGCGGAATGCGCTAGAAGGGACCCGCGAAAATGAGTTCAGGTCGAAAATGGTGGAAATGAGCTATGGGGTGGTAGGAAATGGCGAAAAAGTCAAAAACGGTCCGGCGATCACGGTGAGGCGCCGTCGCCAGCTTAGTGCGACCGTCGGTATCCGGTGTCGGTGGCCGTGAGGGTGGCGGCGTGACCGTTCGGAGGGTTAGCACCTTCTTGTCCGGCGCGTCTGGCTTTAGGGTGGCCTGTGGTGTCTCGTCACAGTCGATCTCTCACGGCTCTCTGGTGAAGCCAGGTCATTTCGGTTCTCGGTTTTGGAGAGCTCCTTCCCTAGGGTTTTGGAGTTAAAAAAGTGTCTTGGGAGCTAGGGTTTCATTTGGAATCCCAAACTATGTTTATATAGGGTCTGGTCGATTTCGGGTAAAAATCAGGACAATTGGACTTGATAAAAGTCTTCTTGTTGAACTTCTAATAGTTGTAACTTTTTATCAGTAAGTCGGTTATGACGTTCATGAGTCTATGAACTTCGCATCGACGAGGCTACGAAATAGTGCCTTAGTCGACCCAAAGTATTCATTCTTGAAAAAGTCAACTTTGGTCAACCATTTAAGCGTTGGTCAAACCTAGTTAACTTTGGTCAAACTTGGTCAAACACGTTTCAACTTGTATTATTTGGTACGGGTCATTACAGTGTTTACGGCAGATTATCGACTCATGAGAGATCGAGGCGATCAAACTATGGTGGGGGAAGGAAATGGAGCAGAGTCTGCTCTAGAAAATGAGCACATGGGAATCTTTACGAGGAACACCCGGAAGGAGATCGAGGCTACCATCCAGGGATGAAGGCTAAGTTCTGCTACTTTGAATTTATAGGAGAATGCGTGGTGAGAACATTGATCTAGTGAACGAGAATGCGGTAGAGATGTATCGAGTCGGTGAATTTTAGTAGTCTGGTTGAGATTCCATGGGGCGGAAGCCCGAAAATGGGCTCATCAAAGTAATTATGTTGGAACACAAAGAGTGGTACACTTTTTGACAAGGATGGAGGTAGGCTAAGTAGGCTTGAGAACCCTCCATCCTAGATTCCACCCTACAATGCAGTTACAAGTATGAGCCAGTAAACCTCAAGCCCTCCAAATCCCAATACCACAAAAGAAATAACTCTCTTTCTCTCTCTCTCTCTTTCTCTGTCCCTCAATTTCTCTATCTTCTCTGTATATCCCTTTCTCTCTTGTAATCTATAAAATGTAATTCTTCACTCTTATTTAATAAAAAGGCAGTTTTTGAAATCTGTGTACAGTCTTTTCTTATTTTATTTCTTTTAAATTTAAAATTATGAGAACTAAAATAAATATGAAGAGGACTTTGTTGTTATGAATAAATGAGAATTCATAATGTTAAATGTAAAGATGCTGCAGAGTTGAAATTTTTGGATGTTATTGCATATTTTGTGAAGAGCTTGTGATTGCTTATTTGAGGTCTGTTAGAAATTTGTTAAAATGTTGGTGTTATTGTTGTTGACAAGGTGAACTGAATTGTTTGATCAGAATGAATTCTAAAGTTGAACAAGACCACAACAAAATGTTTTAAACCAAACAAAGCTGAAATCTGAGATGCAATTGGGCTGAAAATTGAAACAGACTTTTAAGTTGTGATGTCAAAAATAAATAAGCCAAATTTTGGGTCTGAAGCGAAATTGAAATCAAAGCTAGTAAGGCTATTAATTCTAGTGAGTCGCAGTACGATTCGAAAAATGATTAAACTAACACATTGGTAAGAAGTACCTTAAAAACTAATTGTGCTTAGTTCAGGAAACTTTATGGGACTTATTATCAAAAAAAATCTCTAAAGAGTCCTAGAACTTATTGCATTATTATTCAAGGCGAAATCATAGACATCAAAATCAGTAGAAAATGATTTAGGTCATCCTTGAATAGTTTGGACTTTCAAAAGCTTGCCCTTTAATATGCTTTATGCATATACCTCAGTACCTATTTTGAGCTTAATGCTAGTTCATCATCAGAGCAAAAAAGAAGAACCTTAAACCTTCCTTAAGTCTTACTTTACTGTAAAGAACCCTTAATTTACCCAAAATTGTAGATCAGTGCAGCATAAATAAGCAAGAGGATAAGTTTGGGAGAGTAAAAATTTGAATTGAAATGAAGAAGGAGAATTAAGGAGGAGAAATGAAGACAATTAAGAAAAAGTGTACTAAAGGAGTTGCAAAACAAAAAATTGAGAAGCTAAAAAATAATGAAAGTTTCAAGGAGTGGTTACGCAGCCCTGCGACCTTGAGCAATTATGTCCTTAGGGTGTTCTACACCTAGTTTTTCATGCCAGGTGTTATGAGTTCTTGACCTAAAGCTTGTTAAAATATAATAGAAAGCAAAAGATCTGACATTCTGCCTCCAAACTGAAACAAAATGCGAAAGATCTTAAGACGGAAATTTGAAAATAGCAGTGGAAAAGAAAAAACCACAAAGGAGAAAATACAGAAAAAAGCACTAAAATAATTGGGTGGTGCTTGAGAGGCTATTGTAGCAGAAAAATAGGATGAGCAGCGAAGGCTAAATGTTGGGAAAATAGATGCAGTTTGGGTAAAATTGAGCCTAAAATGTCCAGTCATCTACCCAAGTACCCTAGCTATACATTCCAAGCTCAAAAGACCTATTTGATTCTAAGAGTTGTGTTATGTCTACATTAGTGGAGAATAATATGACCAATAAGCCTATGAGACTTGAATTTACTTTGAAAGAATGTCATCCTGCAAAGTAATTCTCATAAAGTAACCTAATCTACTAAATTAGTCATAAAGGGAAGACCAACACACACTCACTGAGTCAAGAACTGTATATGTTTATTAACTATGAATTACATGCTATACGAAATGATATAAATTGAAAATTTTTAGGATCCTGAAAATAAAGCTTAATTAGAATTGATGTCACAACTGAAATACTAATAAAGCCTAAATGTTGATCTGATTGAAAATATGATTTAATTGAAAAATGTCCTTAAAAATTGATTTTTATTGTTTGAGGACAAACAAATAGCTTTTTCTTTGCTTGAGGACAAACAAAACTTTAAGTTTGGGGGAGTTTGATGAGTCTAAAACTCATCTATTTTTAAGTTCATTTTTCAAGTATATTTCAGGCCTCAAAATTTCATTTCAATGCAAAATTATGGAGCTTTTTCTCAATTTTGTTTGCGAAACTTAAGGAAAAGAAGCGAGAATTCGGAGATAAATTGGAGCATAAATCGGTATTGTGCGAGAGAGGGCGATGTTGCAGCATTACATTTCCGATTCATGACATTATGTGGAGAAGGTCTTGATGCTATTGCGATGTCGCGTAATTTATGACATCGACTAAAGAGGGGAGAATGGCTTCTTCAATGTCGTGACATCATTCGACATTGACGACATCACGTTAATGTCGTGACATTGCCTGACATTACACGCGGTGGGGCGGGTGTTAAATGTCGTGACATCACCGCGACATCGAGAACAACCCGACGGTGAAGACATCATCTGAACATTATCGCGACATCAAACCAAAGCAAGCCTCAGTTGAAGTTTAGCAGACCAATGTCATGACATCGGCAGAAGGACTAACAAGTAATGTCGCGACGCCGACTCTGGCATTGGCGAGAGGGCTTGAATATGAATTCAATGTTGTGACATTAGACCCGACAATGTCGCGACATCGACCTAGAAGTGGTCACAATGAACAGCAGGCCAATGTTCGACATTAGATTAGCAATGTCGCTACATCGAGGCGAAAATGACGTAGAGGTAATGTTGCAACGTAGCGAACTATAAGCGATGTGACATTAAGCGAAGTTAAGAGCAAAGGCATCGGTAATTGTAATCTGGCGACATAAGTGTCGCGGCAGTGATTCTATGTAAATAACTGAAAGGCAATGTTGACAAGCGAGTAATCGACGTGGATTTGATATCGCGACATCACGCTCGCGACAATGACTTATCATTGGAAATTGAGAATTGCCCAGAAAAGTTGTAAATGTCACGATATCACCACGACATCGACATGACATCGGCCAGTAGGAGCAGCATTTCTGGCTTTTAGAGTGTGTGATTCTATCTCATTTTAGGGCGAGACTGAGCTATAGATAGAAGCTCCTAGGGAGAAGTGTGCAACTTCCAGTGGCTTTTCATCAAGTCTGTGTGCTTTTTGGGAGAGTTGAAGTCTCATTGTATATATATTTTTATTTTCTTTTTTTCTATATATATTTTGTTTTCTAGATTTAGTTTTCTTGTTTCAAATTAGAGTAGTGATTTGAACTGGAATTCGGATCTGGATGAATGTAAATCGAAGCTTAAAATTTTGTTTGAATTTAAATGGAATATGGGGAATTTTAAGGCCGTTTTTTTCCGATTTTGATATTTCAATGGGTTGTTTGATCAACAAATCATTGTCATTTGTGATCCAGATTTGAGAGGCTCAGCTCCCTCTGAGAAGAATCTATCGTTGGGATTATTGTTTGTAATGTCATAATGTTGTGTTGGGTATGAAAATTGAAGTGATTTAATTGATATTACTCCTATATCGAGTTGTTATGAATTTCAATGTGTGATACCCATAAAAAGTTGTATCATTACTTTGATTTCCATGAATTCCTCTGAGTGACATAGGGTTGAGACTACCTGAGAGCAATGAGTAGTAACTTGGGGGTAAGTTACACTGATATTATTTGAACTAACGCACTTTTAGGATTACTTTGATACATCACTAGTGAAGATTCAACCTCTGCTTTCAAGGTTCCCTCTGAGTGACAACGAATTGTATTGCTGGGGAATATGATCTGCTAACGATCTAGAAAATTAATTACGAAGGTTTCACCTTAATTGAGAGGGCATACTTCGTCATGTGTTAGCGAGATTCTAATCAAGGGAAGAAATAATAATTTTTTCTAATTAATGGCTGAGATATCATTTATTATTTTTGGAGAGAGACTTGCATATTTTGTCACGTGGGGAAAGCAATTTCAGTCCTAGGAGATATTGTGAAATGCGAGAAGGAAAAATAGTCAGATCTTAAAGTATAAATCCTTACAAGTAGCTCTTGAACCGTTGTCTAGAGATATAAGTGTGGTAAGCTGGAGATTGAAATGTGTAGTGTTAGGAGAAATCAATTTCTACACTAATACGCTCTTGGATAATTCCAAGGTTCATACCTAAGACTTTTTCTCTTATTTGGAACTTGCAAAGTGATGGTCACAACACTATTTTCATTCTAGTGTTATTTGATCAGGTGGAACCTCTAATTATGTATTTTAAATTTCATTATTGCTGATTCATTTCTTTGTGAAAACAAATATATCTACGAAATTTGGAAGGTCAAATAGTGAGATTCTTGAGTAGTGAGGGTAATTAATCTTTGAATTCTCTAATCAATCCTCGTGGGAATGATATGCAGACTTAAGCGTCAGCTATTACTTGTATGACTGTGCACTTGTAGAGATTTTTACCAAAACAATTTAGGTACAAATTATTACATAACAAAAGAAAACATATTTTAATTATCTGGTCTATTAAGTTTCTAGCATGATTGCTAGGGATTGAATAAATTCTGGGTAGTAGTGACAGAAGTTTGGTATGCATAATTACATGCAGATTTGGTAAAGTGGAGTCCACGCTGGGCATTCTACAAGTTTTAAGGCCGCTGTTGTAAGGATTATGAAAGTAGTATTTGGTAATAGTATTTTGAATTTGGTATTTTAGATATGGTCATGGGCGATCAACGAGTTCCAAACATGAAAGTGACCAGACCAAGGCTTCTTTGTGACCATAGCTCGTATGGGTAGGAATAGACTTCTGCCCCAGGCACTTGATTGAAAATATAAGGCTGCGGTTTTCAAGGCTTCATCCTGAGAACTCGGTGACAAATTAACAGCACATACCTTTCCTGTCGAAGCTTGTGTTTTCTCCTCTTTGCAATCCCATTTTGTTGAGAAGGACTAGGCATTATATACTGAGCATCAATGCCACATTCCTAAAAGTATTTCGCAAATGATAGAGTTGCGTCCCGTCTGATCATATCTACCATAATACTTACCACCTCTGTTAGAATGAGCCATTTTGATCTTCTTGCCTTGTTGGAACTCAACTTTTGATTTGAAAGCTTTGAAAGCCTCCAAAGAGTCATACTTCTCACAAATGGGCTCGACAAAATCATAACGAGAATAATCATCAATGAACGTGATGAAATATTTGTAGCCACCCATACCAGGAGGAGTTAATGTCCCACAAATAACTGTATGAATAACCCCAAACAACTCAATGCATCTATCAATTTTGGCATTCCTAACCCTAATGGTCAGTTTACTTTGATGCAATCCACATAGGTATCAAAATTTGAGAAATCAAGATATGGAAGAATCTTCTCTTTAATTAATCTCTTCATTCTTTGTCTAGAAATATGACCCAAACGCTTGTGTTTCAATCTCAAACGTTTGGAGTGTGCCGATATTAATAGTAAGGAGTAGTAAGCGAAGGCAAAACAAGCAACTCTAATATGTAAATACTCCACAAAATTACTCGATTATTCGATCAATAGTGAATTTCGATACGGTTTGACACGGTTAAGAAAACTATATCAATCCCCAAAATAGATGCGATATCAAATTTCTCCTCATCGAGGGGAATATACGTCATCCTACTTGATTCGAAAAAATTTCTGTATTGAGTTGTAATCTAACAACTCCCGGAAAATCTTGGACTCTTATCTTGTCTCCATTAACATACATCTTTTGCTCAAACTAGTTGAACTATTACCTTATCATAGCTTACATGGAATTGCAGCGTGAATGGTAACACTACTATCTAACCGCAAGTATTAGATGACACATCAATGATATTGGATTCAAAACAAACATTCACCTAATGATTATCAGATAGCTTATTTTCCCCATTCTTGTAATTAGATCTCATTGAGTTTTACGTGACATAGAATAGAGAAAGCTCAGCGAAGAATAAACAAAGCGATATCGAATATATGTAATACAAAGGAAGCATTACAAATTAACCGTTATTTGACTTACAAAAATGACCTAAGTGGTCTCATCAAATGTTAGAGTGTATAAAATACAAAAGCTCATACGAAGTAATAACAATTCTGCTTAGTTATAACGAATCGTTAATTTCCCACCCAGAGTAGGGTAGTAAAATTATACGAGCGACATTTAATGATATCTTCACCAAAACTAACACCCTACCAAATGAATAGTTAATCGATCAACAACTTAACTTTCCGTATAGATCTGTAAAATTCTGATGCGTGCAAGATTGAGAATTATAGCTATAGCATCAATTCCAAAAAAGCATATTGATATGTTATTCACGCTGAGAAAGTCCACAAACATTTAATATTTCTCAATTTTCATCAAAGTGCAATAATACTAATAATTTTATTCATAATATGATGCTATAAATAATTCCGAATAGCATAAACATAAATTGCTAAAATAATATGTTAAAAAAAAGGCTGATGTGAAAAAAATTACAAATTTGGGTAAAAAAATTAATTTTATGTCAAAATTAAATTTAATGCTTAATATGATAGAAAAACAAAAGTGGAGGTACAAACATAAAATTTTGGCTTCAAAAATACCCTCATAAAAATCCCAAAAAAGTATAAAAGTAATAACAATCAAAACCAGAGAAATGTATCTTTCAACAACAAATAAAACTACCGTTTTATGTATATATCTTTCCTTTTTTTTTTTTTAATTAATCTAATACCCATTTTTGTGTTCTGTGCCTATTCACTGTTTAAAATTAATAAACAATTCTATAGAAATTTCTATGATTTGATTTATTAAAAAATGTACCGGTATGGAGCAACAATTGAGAACCAAAGTCTTTCATTTTTTTTCCATTGCAATTCACGAAATTAACAAATAAAAGGGACAACCCGTTTTGGTTTATGTGAATCGTGAATATCATTCACGTTAATGGAATAAAACTAACAAAAAGAAAAAAACTCTTTTTTTTGTTCGCGTGACATGATTTCCATGATTTCAAAAATCAAATACAAATCAATTCTCATAATTTTAAAACCGATAATGAAATAAAATGAATATAACATAAAAATATAGAAAAACAAATTTGACAGCTTCAATGCCAATAAAAGCAGTTCTCATACCATTTGCTAAAGTATTTTGTAAAAACCAAAAGTATTTATTGATCCCAAAAATAATTTATCAATAATCAAATGATCCAATAAATACATTACAAAATAATAATGTTATTGAACAAAGGAAGAGAACACCCAACATGAACATACCCCATATCAATCGCAAATTGTTACTGTCATTGTTTCAAATCGAAAGGGATGGAAATCAATGAAGTTAGGTTAATCTAGTTCTTCCTTTCTCCCAAGTTTGATACCTCACCAAATCCTTATTAAATTTTAGGCTCTATTTATACTTATATATGGAGCGTATAACAATTGAGTTTCTAATTCAATAAGATTATCAAAGCAGTTTTGGTACATAGCAACCATAAACCCATAACTATTTAATATTAAACCATCTCATAAATGGTCCATAACTAACATGCATAATTATACAATTAAAATTGTAATATGATTATGTTTAATTTATAATTAATAAATTAATCTAACATGATGTGTTGTGAAGAAGAAGTGATTATGTTGAAAATCAAGCCCACATCACCACATGCCTGTGCATGTTTCTCTCCATATTTAGCATTCCTCTTTTCCTTTTGACTTTCTCCCCTAATTAGTAATGTACACGGCCTTTATTATAATTGATTTATGTTTTAGATAACAATCATACCAAATTAAGATGATTACCCAATCTAATAAGGTAGTTTATTCTCTTTCCATGTAATAGAAATTATGTCCGGTGATATTGTCCCATTTCGTAATTGTCTCAAATCTGTAAGCTATTTATTTATGCTTTCTTTCATTACAGAAAAAAATAAGAGAGTTTGGGTTCCTCCATAGTTTTAGCCTTCACTTTCTACATGGTATCGTGAGTGTGTTTAACTCGCCTGCCTTCATCTTCATTTATGCCTAAATACGGTCCAACATTTGGAATGGCTACCAAGTCATTCTCCTCTTCTTCTGATATCAACATTTCATCGTCTTCATTCTCTCATCAGATGGAAACCTCTCATCTCCCAATCACAGCCCATAAATTGAATGGGCAAAATTATTTGCAATGGTCTCAATCCATTTTAATGTTTATACGAGGAAAGGAGAAAGGTGACTACATCACCGGAGCTTCAGCGGTACTAGAAACCACGACACCAACCCACAAAAAGTGGATAGCAGAAAATAATATGGTCATGTCCTAGCTAGTCAACTCTATTGTGACGCCTAAAACCGCGTCCGCTGACCACCCACAACCTCATGGAACATTCCTCTGGGTGGGATGCCGGGTGACCCGACCTCTCTCACGAAAAATCAGCAGAAGCCTTTGTAATGGGAGCTCTACCATATACAAACATGTCCCAAACAATCCAATATAACATTTATATAGAGTGAAAACGGCCTCTTAGCCCATACTATACTCATCAACATGTTCAACTATATGTCAGTTTCAAAAGTTAGAATTTTTACTTTATACAACATATATTAAGTTTAAAACATTCTAATACATGTACTACATCATAAAAACCAAAAGCCACATCCCGACTTTCTTCTAAAGCGCTGTTCTATGATGAGCCGCTTCCTCAGGCGCCCTCGTACCGAAATAACATAATTCCCATTGCAGAGCTAATGCTCAAGAGCGAATCACTCCCTAAGTGGCGACCTCCACCCAAGGCATATGCAATGTCTGGGCCAAACACACACTCAAGTAAATGCGTGATTCTACTCTTAACAAATGTCAAGGCTCCATTCCCATGTCTCGAGTCCTCACCGACTCACTCACACTTACCTAAGTCATGTATGAGAAAATAATCATTTTCAAAACAAAACCCGTTGTTCGAAATATATCACCGAGATTCTAGAAAAGATGAGACTACTCCTCCGAGGCGCGAATGTGCTGAAGAACTTCCCGAATAGCCATATTCTCATCCGAAATGATCCGTTGGACTGTCTCCCAACCCCATTCTCCGGAAAATCATCATGTGAAATTCCTTTCACAATCATGTTCGTTTTTCAGAAAATTAATGTCATTCACTCACACCTAATTTCTAGGTTACCCGGTGCATATGAAATGCATTATGCCATTTTAATCATTTTTATACAATATATCAATTATGCATATATTCACAAATTACATTCACACTACATGTAATTTAACATGGATCAACCATCACCCAAACTAGCTCACTTGAGCTATTCAATATTCATCAAACAAATTAGCTCATTTGAGCAATTTACAATATCATCTCCAATGGCCAACACACACAATTATATTCCATATAATTATGTCCTTATGTTAACACATTAAAATCATGTATTAACCTATCTATTCCTTTGATCCACCAACTCAAGTCATTCTCTACCCTCAATCCATTATTGATAGTACCATCGCTATGGGGCTAATAATCAACACTGTTACTCCAATTTGAATCACTCAACCAAGCACATTTTCTCACAAAATATTATGTGATTACTATTCATGTCACTATTCATGTGTCACTATTCACACAAACCTGGGACTGTTTTTTTTAACAGTCCCAAAAACAGAACACACGGACATCCCACTCACCAAACGTCTGTTCCTCTTAGTGGGACCAAATTTCATACCCATTTCCGGTCTCATACTCACCAAAACACAATTTATTGTCATGGACTGCCTAAATGGGCTCCAAAAATTCTCCAAAAATTCCAACAATTAGGTCCCAAGTTTTGGGACCGATCAAACGGCCGTTCAATGCCTCAAACCAACCGAAACATTACAAAACACTTAAACAAAGTGTAACTTCAAGTAGGATAAAACCCTACCTCACGGAGCGAAGTTGAAAACTCAAACCGTGCCCAATGCAGTAGTCCTCTCGATGTAGAACCACTTTGCTTTTTGGTCCGAAGAAATCTGATGGTCCGATTGCCCGGAATCTTAGAGAAGGTACTCTCTCTCTAAAAGAAAATTCACAAAATGGCTACTGCATCTCCATTCTTCATTTCACGTTTTCTTTTCCTTTTTCATTTCCCTTCCTTTCTCCTATGAATTCTTTTCCTTTGTTTTTATTCCTTCCTTTTGCTTTTCTATTTTTCTTTTCTCATTTCTCTTCTAAGGAGACCCGCGGTAGTATCCGAAATAGTCCTGTGGGAAGGTGTAAAGAAATCTCGGGAGATATCCCACTTCGTGGGTGTAAGAGACCCGGGAGTTATCCCGAATTTCTGTGTGGGTATAAGAGACCCGAGGAGAGATCCCAAATTTATGGTGGGTGTAAGAGACCCGAGGAGGAGTGTCCCACTCCCTCTGTGTGGGCGTAAGAGGACCCGGGAGAGATCCCAAATTTCTGTGGGTGTAGACCGGGGAGGTATCCCGACTGTGTGGGTGCAGAGAATCCGTGGGAGTTATCCCAAATTTCTGTGTGGGCGAAGAGACCCTGAGTTGGTCGACTTCTCAGATGCACAGAAGAGACCGCAGATATCCAATTTTTGGCGCTGTAGCAGGCTGCAGATATCCAAAATTTCTGTGTGGGTGTAAGAGACCCGATGAGCTATCCTAAATTTCTGTATGGGTGTAAGAGACCCGTGGAGATGGTCCAAATTTCTGCGGTGGGTGTAAGAGACCCGTGTGAGATATCCCAAATTTCAGAATGTAAGAGGTCACAAAGGTAGGCCGAAAAGTTATGTTGCCCGAGAAATGAAAACACACGGTCAAGTTATCACGTAGAGTTAGAGTTGAGTGATAGGAGTCGGGAGTAACTCAAGATGAAAACATACGGTCATGGTTATCACGTAAACTTAAAGTTGAGGATAGAGCCTTAAGTGACTCTAGATTCGATACCTTTGAAATTGTGAACAGGTGTTTAAGCCTAAGGGCTCTAGATAATGGATGTCATTCATGACATGGATTGAAGCCGACTTCATCCATTGGATTGTTAGTGATTGTGACCTTAGGAAGGTCGTTTACACACCAAGCAGGGGTAATGTAGGGTTACATGTCAGGTGGATTATATACGTGTTGCAGAACACGCCGCGAGCATGCGTCCCCCGGATCATAAGGGCAAGCTGGGAAGAAAGCACTGCTTTTTTAGTGGAATTCCGCCCACAAACTACACAGCTTATTAGGCGAGTATACATATGGCACCATATGAGGCATTGTATGGGAGGCCATGCATATCACCGATATGTTAGACCGAGGTGGGAGAGAGCCCATCATCGGGTCCTGATCTCGACAGAGACACCTCCGGGTAGCGCCAGCCGACCCACAACGCCTTCCTCACGGCCGCAGCCCTGGGCAGGTAAAGAACTACGCCATGACGACGTCAATTCTTAGAGTTTGAGGTTAAGTGATCACGCCTTTCAAGGTGATGCCTAGCAGAGGAGTGGTCAGGTTCCCAGAAGCGAGGAAGTTATCGCCGAGGTTTACTGGGCCCTTCGGGAGATACTCGAGAGGGTAGGCACCGTGAGCTGCATCGGATGGCTTTACCGCCAAGATGTCAAACCACAAGGTGATTTCACGCTCCATGCTCCTGAGGTACACTCCGCATCCAAATTTCATGTAGTGGATTGCTGAGATATTTGAGCCGACACTGACGGACCTCGGCGAAGTGACCACCGCGCATTACTGATAATGGATCGTTTGGCAATGCAAGACCGTGAGGCTAGTGAGGGTACTATGGCAGCACCGTGGGAGTGGAGGTGAGTCAACATGGAGCAAGAGGACACGATAAGTGGCCGCCACACATCCCTTCTCAGGATGAAGGTACGTGGTTTGGCCGCTTAATATTTAAATGACTAAGCCATACGCATTGCAGAAACAAGACTTGATATGTGATGTGTTTCATAGTAATTGTACGGTAATTTCGGACGAATTCCTTTAAGGAAGCGGAGAAGACCCGAGAAAATTCTAATTTTCTCAGTGGTAAAATCGTACTTCGGGTCAAAACCAAAATTTTTATAGATCTCGGATGACTAAACTTACTTCAATCGTTGAATTGGTCTCGAAATCTAGCTACCACATCGACTTCCTCGCCAAATTCGAGATAGTCGAACTGCATTTTCGATATACACTGCATCTGCGTCGTGAAAACGACACGCCGACGCGATTGCTCACCTATAACACGTACTCTCGCGACATTACGTCGCAAAGATGAGACGATTGGAATTGACACGATAAACATGTTGTCAAAAAATAAAGAAAAGGGACACATGTGTGGAATTATAAAACGTTAATGCAGATAATAAGACAAAACTGAGACAAGGTTGTTCCTCTCTTCAATTAAAAGACCAAAAACGGCAGCAGTTGGGGAATCTCTCAAAAGCAAGAGCTTTGCCAGATTCTGTGGCATATGTTCACTTCTGTGATTCCTAAGAAATCGGACAAACGGCTCGACGAGCGTTATTAAAGTCAGCTTTGGCCATACGGCGACTACTCGTGGAGTTAACGGATTCGCAGAGTTCCGACAACTCTAAGATAAGAGGATCTTTTTCCTACTTGTGTTAATCCTCCTTGTTTAAGAACCATGTAAAATGGTCAGAACGTTCGAGGTTTGTTTCGTAAACTCGCCTCAAAAGCTTTGAACCGAGTGGAGAAAATTCCTATTTGTGTTGTCGTGAATAGTGACCTGAGGGTTTTACTGTTCACGTGAATAGTGCAGTGAATATTTTTGTGTGAATTTTATGGTGTTGAGTGATTCAAAATGAATTGCTTATATTTGTTAATTAGCCCATGTGAGCTAATTTTGGTGTAATTGGTTGAGAATTTACATAACATGTTTTATGTGATTTAATTATGTTAATATATATGCATGTGAATATATTAACATGAATGTTTTGGAATTGGCATCACGCATTCCATACGTGACAAAGACCCTGCAATATTGCGGAGTGAGCGCATGACATGAAATCAAAGTTAAATGAAAATGTTTGCGGGAAAAGTGAATTTCGACGGAAGATTTTCCGAAGAATTGCCTTGGAGGGACGTCCAACGGATCACTTCGGATGAGGACCATGACTGTTTTGGAGAGTTATCCAGCAATTCGCCTCGGAGGGTAGTCCAATATTTTTACCGAAACTCAATAGTAAGTTTTCAAGAACAAAAAACTTTTATTGTGAAAACTGTATTTTTACTAGCATATTGGCTTAGGCATGTGTGAGTGGAGCCTAAAGGGTGACTGACACTGATTTGCAGCAATGACCAACTCTCCTAAAAAGCCTGCTTGTAGGGATTCGGGGTTTAATACGGACATGCCAATAACACCCTCCCCTCACGTGCATACGGCTCCCATACCCGCATCGTGGAGAGCAAGAGTCCACATGGACTTTCAAAATAAACATGGGGATTAAATCAGAAGGAGAGATTCAACCCAGGACCTCCTCCCGCCAAACCAAACTCGATACCATGTTAAATGACCAACTCTAAAAGCTCAAGTCAGAGGATTTGGGTTTAATATGTAACATCATGCTCAAACGTATTGAAATATATAGACATTCAATAGGTTCATGAAATGTTTGAATGTGATTGTTTGCCGCATGTGCACTTAGTGAGTAACCCATAGAAATTATCTCACGGTTTGCTCACCTTGTTCGAGGATAACCATCGTGCACAGTGGAGTGTGTGACGAGACGACGCTCACTAGAGGTCACATAGAAGGAAAAAAGCCGGTCAGGCTTTGGTATCATTTTTGTATAACATGATTAGAATTGTAAATTTTAATATATGGTTGAATTAAGAGTAATTTATTAACTCTTGAACTATTGTATATAGTTGATGTATTTTGTGAGTATTAATGTAGGAGCCCAAGTGACCATTATTTTACTTGCATGTGAACCTTGTGTGGTCATTATGAAATATTTGGGACAGGTTTTGTATTTGGATAGAACTTCCCGTACAAATGAGACTCTGCCCGATTTTTCATGGGTGGTGTCGGGTCACCCGACATCTACGATTATTCCAAGCAGTGTTGATTTGAAGTTATTAAATTTACACCTTGGGATTAGGAAGGCCATAATTTCAAAATAAACATTATTCCTTCGGTCTCCCCACCCTTCAAAGGATTTTAGGATTTTAGTGTTTTTAGGATATAATGGTGTAAAGATTTTATGGTTTTTAGGATTTGATAAGTTTTTCTTCTCCTTTTGAATGAGAACAATCGATTATTATAAAAGAGAGACCAGGGGCTTATTTGATTACTGTTACTATTTTTTGTTCGGAAGAATAAAGTAAACACAGGAAAACAAGGTTTGTTCATTTTTTGTTCAAAAAATAATAAAAACAGATAAAATACTAAATCCAAATAAAAAGAATAATATTTAAAAAACATAAAAATAATATTTTATATGTTTTTAAAAACTATTACGAAGAATAGTTTTCAATAACCGATCCCAGGGATTTTTTTTTTTCTCCCCCTCGTGATATAAGATAAAAGAAGAAGTGAAGGGTATTTTTATATTATCAAAAAGTTTACTATTGATGTTTTTAAAATTAAGTGGCAAATAACACATGTTTTATTATTGATTTGATAAGCTTTTTTTTTTTTAATATGGTTTTTGGTGATTGATTGCACCTTTCACATAATTTTCCCCTTTAAGAATTGAAGTGGGGTGCAAAACGATAGAGTTTGAGATGAAGGACAGAAGGAGGGGATTTTCCAAGGGGGAAAATCGCCTCGCTAGTAGGCAAAATCGCCTGGGGCAATCTCTGTGCATCGCCGAGACTAAGACCCGCAGCCTGAGGACTCGCCATGGAAGACCCTTCCGATCACCAAGCTCTGTGAATCGCTTCGCTAGCTCCGCTTTTGTGACGATCACTTGTGGCTGGGAACCAGAATGCGAACTCACCAATTTACCCTTGCTCCGCTTTCTTTCGAGAGACTTCGGCTCGCACTCAGATCGACCACATGCTACCGCTGCTACTCCATCTTCCAATACTCATTTTTGCTATTGCCCAAAAATGACCGTCGACGAAATTTCAAGAGGGGCCTGCTAGTGGCACCTTCAGGGCATTCTCCATCGCTCGTGCATGTCTCCTTATGACACGTTTTCCGGGGTGTCCGTATCTCAAATTGTATTCTTCTCTCGCTAGGGCATGAGAGCGTTTGTCCTCTTCTCCTTGTGAGAGCCTCTCTATTTCTTTTGATTTCCCACCTTCGTGTGAGCTTTATGATGCTCTTGATTAAGTCATTTAATACAGGGAGATCAAGATGAGTTAGTTTGGGATGGTAGCGATGATACTGATTCTGCCCTAAACGAGTATTGTTTGGTGGGGAAATTTCTCACTGATAAAACGCTAGACTTCACAGCCATGCGCAACCGATTGGTTAATCTATGGAGACCAGGCAAGGGGATTCACATTATAGATATACCATCAAACAGGTACCTGTTTAAGTTCTTTCATTCTATGGACATGCGCCTGTTTGATGGTATTCCTGACTTTCGAGATAACTTTCAATTGTTTTAAACCATTACAACCTGGAGACATTCTGGCTGTAATCCATTAAATCACTTTGCTATTTGGGGTACAAGCGCATGAAATGGGATGCATGTCGTGAAGAATTGGGGTACAACTCAGAAATGTAATTAGAGAATCTTATCTTACGATCATGTTAATAATAGTGGTTTCCTAAGTCCTATATGAGAAATAATATGAGGTTAGATGTGAGATCATCACTACTGAAGAAAATAAGAAAAGCTGATGCGAGATTGGTAATCGTTCGTTTCCAATATGAACGACTAGGAGTTTTTTGTTACCTCTGCGGTTTGATTGGTCATACGCACGTCGCTTAAGACTCTTCGTGAATCTCATAAGAAGTTAAACCGTAATGGGAGCATGGTTAAAGGCTCCTCGTGAGAAGATGATGTCAAGTGGTAGATAGCGGTTACGTGGATGAGCAAGGCGCGGTGTTGGGCAACACCGTAGCATGTTTCAAGCCGCATCATCAAGTGTGAGAGTAATCGGTAGTTCGAAGAAATACTATTAGCCGATAATTCACATCGCTTAACCTTGGAGTATCATGCATGATATCGGGTCAGAGGATAAGAAGCGTAGGAGGCAAGTAACAGGTAAGGAAGTTGATTTAGATTTGATGGTAGTAGGGCCCCCTACTTTGGCAAAAGGATACATTATCGTTAATTGTTGCTTCAGAATCTTGATACAATCTGGCTACTAATCCAAACTTTTTTACTTAGTCCTCGATGGTCGTGACCGCCACAAGAATGAGGTGCACGTTTGGAATTTCCTGGCCTGGGGCACCTCACACAATTCAAAATCTTCGTGAGATCATCCGGTCTCAAAGATTCTTCGCCTTATTTTTCTTCTATTGAACTAGAATGATGAGAAAATGGCTAAATTGAGAATTCAAATGGGTTTCTCGATGGAAGCTTCAGGTCAATAGAGTTGCAGGTAGGTCTAGCTTACTTTGAAGCAACCGATGGCTACAATTTATCAGTTTAGATTTACCATTGATACCCCACGTACAAAGAAAGTCATGTGGAGATTAACATGTTTTATATTTTCCTTGAACGAATAGAAGGCTGAAGACTTCGAATCTCCTTCAGACTTTATATGGTAACTCTTCTCTACCTTGGTGTATTTTTGGAGATTTCAATGACCTATTGTTCCTGTGATAAGATGTGTCTGGCTGAAAGATCCGAATGCTTTTTCTTATTTTCGTAGGCTTTAACCGATTGTTCACTTAAATTAGAGTTGGGTCACCGGGCTCACGCGGAGCGCGTGGTAAGGGACTCCCATCGCTGGTTCGGGAACGATTGACAAGGCCTTGCATCGGTTTCATGGTTCGCTAATTTCAGTGCACTTACTAATTTACTTCGTCTCTCTTGATCATTCCACCATCTCTCTTAGAGCCGGACAACTCACACAAAGCAGTAGAAAGTATACTCTCACAGCTCGCTTTTGAGAATTTATGGGTTCGTGAACAAGACACTCAATACGCCTAAAGAGGCAAGGCCGCCCAAAGGATAAAGATCCGATAGAGATGTTATCCCTTGTGGTTCGCTCTCAGCGGTTGTTCAAGAGAACTCCTGAAGGCGAAAGCGTATAAAACGTTGTTAAGAAAAACTAGTGAGATTGCATGGTTATCATGATTGTGCAGAGTTCTTTCGAACTGCAGTGCATCTGATCGTTTGATCAAGAAGAAGTGGGTACTGAAACAACAAAGTAAAGATTTCTCGTTAAAGGAAGGAGATAGCAACACTGCTATTTCCATTCTCACGCTTCGTACAAAAGCACAATCGACTTTGCTGAAATTACATGGTAATGAAGTTTCGGATAAAGAGGGCCTAAGGAATCTTGTGAAGACATATTTTGAAGGCCTTTGGCAAACTAGTACGTAAAGAAGCCAGATGGTGAGCTTCCAATAGTTCTACGTAACTTCTACAGAATAAAGTGGTCCTGGTGGTTCGCCCGATTGTAAAGAATTTTACCGAGCCGCTTTCGCAGATGTTTCTCGGATTAAAGCCCCGTCCGTATGGCTCGAACCTGCTTTATCAGCATTTTGGAACTTATTAGGCCCAGAGGTGGTCTAATGCATGTTGTTAGAAACGATCTTTTCCTTCTCTAATATGAATGACACTTTGTTATGGTTAACTCAATGTAATCGATCCCCAATCCATGAAAGACCTTAGACCTATTTCTCTATGTGCAATGATTTATAAAATTATCGCTGTCTTAGCCAATCGTATGAAACATATCCCGTCTCAGACATCTCTGTTACCTCATCTTCGCTCGTCTCTAGACGCTCTATTAACGATAATCATGATTAAACAGGAGTTACTGCAATATATGAACTGTGAAGCAGAGATATTAGCGTGTCTGGTTAGATAGAGCAGATTTGAAGCTTAACCATATGCTCGGCTAGCCTGATGACGTGATCATGGACCGCTTGATGTGTGTACGTCTGCTCGTTATTCCTGTGCTTGTGAATGGTCTGCAGCGGTCCCATCATCTCAAACCAGGCTTGCGCCTGTCCCCTTTCTCCATATCTTTTATTATTTGTGAGATTTTCACTGCTCCAAGCAGTCTTCCGTCTGATTAATATAGTAAGGTATGTCGTAGCCCCAAGCATATCCCACTCTATTCTTTGGCTGATGATTCTTCTTATTTTTAAGAGTACGAGGAGGAAACTAGAGGATTCATCGGATTCTCGAGTCAGATGAGTGCTATTCGAAGTCAAGCAATCAATCTCCGTAAATCGGTATCATGTTTTTCTAATCATCCGAACCTGGCACAACGGTTGTTATCACCAGGTCAGGGTTGACGAATGGTGATAACACTTTAGGCATTGGCTACTTCTCGCTGATCGTAGATCCAAATGTGCTACTTTTAGCTACATCAAAGCACACAATCGAAGAGGGATCCATGGGCGTGAAACGTTGTTTTCACAAAGGGCAAATAGTGTTAATTAAATTGGTTAACAGCCATCCCAAATATAAAGAAGAGTGTATTTTCTGTCTCTGTCTGCCAGATTTATGATTCAAAATGATGAATCTGCTTTGAGGGTATAGTTCCAAAGTGGAATGGAAAGGGATTAGATGGCAAAAGTCGACTGAGACTAGTTCTGCCAAGTGAATCATGCATGGGTTTCTGATTTGGCTGTGTGTTTAACTTTGCTTTACTGGGAAAGCAAGGGTGGAACTTCATTCATAACCCCAACACTTTGGTGTCGTCTGTTTCAAGGCCAAATATTTTCTCATGGAAGCTATCTCTGGCCATCACTGGAAGTAATCCGAGTTTTGTCACGTAGTGCTCGAGCGAAAAGAAGTTGTCAATAAGGTTACTCGATGGAGAGCAGATGGTAAATCCATTCATGTATGGAGGGATGCCCGATTCGTGATCTCGCCTGCTTTAGGGTCGAACCAAATCCGTTTTCCGGCCTTGAAAACTTAAATATCAGACCGCTGTTAGATGCGTGAAGAGGATGGATTCGGATCCGGTTCACCTATCTTTATAATAATAAGCTCGGGTTATTGTTTAATCCCATTAGCAAAATCTCGACTCTCGACTTGTCATGTGGCATTATTCAACAACGGTTTCATATTTGGTAAACTATAAGTGAGTGTTGATGGGTAGCCTTTATGAAACCTAATCTAGGTTATATGTCTCTCAGCTGGAAAAAGTTGTGGAAATTATTTCTTCCCCCCAAATAATTTCTTACGGCGTCTTTGCATAGTTGTACCTCGCTTTAAGTAGGGATCACGGATAAAGGTATGAATTTGCCAACTCTACGCGGTTGGGTGTGGGTGTATCCGAGCATTACTGGCATCTATTTTATGATTGCCCGTATTTGTCCTCGTGTTGACCGGCCGCTAAAAGAGCAACCGCCACACCACCACTAGGCTTCGTTTGGTTGCTAAAGTCGATTGATGACTTAACCACGTAATGTGTTCCTGAAGAATGATCCTATTTCGCTGCGGTTTTGGAGGCAACCGAAACCGTAAGCTGAGAACTCTTTACTTCCAGCAGCCGGCGTGTGGGAGCCGGGTACGTGTTTTCCAGATTGGCGCCGGTTCGTAATGCGCATCTTCCTCCCCGCCGCTCAACGCCTGTGGACCTCTAACCCGGTTCCCACCGGTGTAGCCGCTGGCGCAACTGGATGCGCGAGATTGTACCATGGACGATCAATGAGTAGGTCGGGCATTTCGCCAAGCCATACGAATGATGGCCGCTGAGGCACAAAGACGCTGAACCATTATCCCAGAATACAAAGAAAGTCGAAGATTAGATCTCAGAGTACCTTCTGGCTTCTTTCATCTTAAATCGCAATGATATGAGTTTGAAACCGATTCTATTGGGCTGTTGATCTGCTTGGTTCAGCCACCTTGGGATCGTTTCAATACGCTTTTTAATTTCTGGATCGTAGCGCCTTTTAGAGGTGGGCTAATAATGGTTTATTCTGTTTATAGCAGATAGCAACAGTAAGCTATTATTTTAATATAAGATACGCTTGCTTCAACGCTACCTTTATGAAATTTTCACATCCTTTTCTATTTATGATGATTATTTCGATTTATTTAATTGTTTAACGTATGCTCTTCATTGTTTATTAAAAAAAAAAAAGGACAGAAAGAGGGGGTTTATGGGAAGTGGAGGACAAATAGAGGTTTTCACTTTTCACTTTTCATTTCCTTGATCGGTCATTCATGATTCATCCATCTATTGGGCCGGAGGAAGTCTCCCCGTCAGATCAAAAATGAAAATACCCAAATATATATATTTTTCATCTGAATGGTTACATTAATATTCATCTGATTCCGCGTGTAGGACCTTAGGGGGTCCTTCATCCTTCCAAATTTCCAATTCAAGCTCTAGATTTGAATTTTTAGTGTTGGAATCTGTATCTCTCTATATATCTCTTTAAAGCCTCCTCCTCCTCCTCCACATATTCATTCTTCATTGTCACTTGTCACTTGTCACTGACTTGCTCTACTTGTCTGTCCCATATCAACAAGACATCCTTGTTCACAAATATTTATACTATAACCCCCCGTACCATGTACATAATACATCAAACCTCATATGTATAAAATATAAATTTTATTTTTAAAATATAGATCTTCTGATTTTATTTTCCTTATTAATAAGATCCTTTCGTTACATTTAAAATATAAATATAACCCCACAAGTCTCATAGCAAGGGCCGTGAATGAGTCCTTGTGAATAAGACACGACATGAGTGGGGTGGGGGGGGACTGGAGAGAAAGTACATGGATTGATGGACACTACTCACAACCGCCCACATCCTGCAAAACCTTATCTATGCATATAGTAAAATGAAATAATTTGATTATAAATTTATTAAGTTATATTTATATTAAAGATTTGATAGACAAAGGAGTCTTATGATATGTATAAAATTGTTTTTGAAAAATATTATACTTTTATATGATTATGATTTTTAGAAATACCATTATTGAAATAAAAAAAAAAAAAAAAATCCAGCTTCCTTGGAGAATGGAGATTGAAAGAGAGTGGTGGATGATGAGCTGTTATAGTTATATTATTGAGTGATATGATTTGATATGATATGAGTTATTAGCAATTAAGTAAGGTACAGAATGAGGGGCCTGCACCTGCTGGGGTGGGTACGCCTTCGCTGGCTTACGGCCCCACTTTTGGGACCAAATTCCTCACCACCAATCCCTTCCACATTGGGTGTGGTCAAGGATACATACACGTTTTTTTATTTACTTGATTCAACATTTCTGCCCTATTTCATGATATTTATTATTTTAATCAATTATTCGGCTACACGTTTTTTTACTTCATTGGTATTTATACAATATTATCACAAGATTTTTTAAAAGAAAAATAATTTTAATGATTTAAATTAGTAATATATCGATAAAAATATATAATCAAAATATTTAAGAATTATAAAAGATTAGGTTAATAGCATAATAAATAAATATATTTGATTAATTGAGTTGACTAGAATACTCATAACTTTAATTCTATAATATATTGATGATTATTGTTATGATATATTGTCATTGATCGAATAATGACGTAATACGATGACACAAATAAACGTTATACCAAGATGATATAACTGCACGTCGCAACAAGATGATAATAAACACATATCATATCAAAACGATCATTAAATCATGAAAAACTAAACGAAAATCTTTGTGTAATTATCATTTTATTGATAATAAAAACGATAAAAAATGTAAAGGATTGATTTCAAACTAAAAATGAAATAAAAATTATTTTCATTGTTTAAGAAAACAAGGCTGACAAAGGAAAAATAGAAAGAAAATGAGATTAGGGTTAATTTATTATACAGGGATTTAAATTTTTTTTTTTTTTTATATATACTTTTTAAAATTTTGTATTTATTAATCATTAGGTAGTCATTAGGTAGGCAAGCCTCCGGGCTTCTTTGATATGCATTATGCATGTTGTTGTCACGTTCCATCCACTTAATTGGACATGACTAGGGGGTGTCGAAACTTTTAGAACCTACCTCATTATTTTTATCAAGTTGACATAAAAATAATATATATATATATACACCCACTTGTTTTAGTGGAAGAGTTCAGAACTTAAAAACAAAAAAGCCAGTGGAAACAAGGGAAAGGGTGGTAGCATATGGGTCCACACGTGGTTTATTTCGTCGGGCAGGTGGGAATGGGATAGGCCAATCAATTGAAACCCAACCGCAAAGGATTTATTTATTTATATTTATATTGTATCTTAAAATTCGAATGAAGAAAATATAACCCCAATTAATGATATAGCATTACAACAATCATCCTGTCATGTGCTGTGCAGTACTTTTGACAATTCAGTAATTAATTAATATTCACTATTGTTATACTTTTTTTTTTTTTTTTTGGGTGGGAAAAGAATCAAGATATCCGAATTGATAAAGAAGGTATCGTCATAAAAAATCTAGTCCATGTTTCTGTAGAATAATAATAAAAAATAAAACATGGTTGTGAAGGGGTGGCTAGCTACTTTATTAAATGATAGGAAAGCACATTACACCTAAAGGTCAGGGAATACTTCTTTCCACCCACCATTCTTTCTTTCGTTCTTGCTTTCCCTGCGGAAGGAGGGTCTTTCTCAACTCTCAAGTCTGAACAAGGCAGACATTTTCAGAGATGGAAAGCTTGAGTTTGTTTGTTGGAGTAATAGGTGAGCTGCTCCCCCTGGGAGAGCTTTCTCTTATATATGTTCTCAAGATGCATTAATCATATATGAATGAATGCATTTCAGAAATAGAATTAATGGAAGAAAGGCAGGCAAGTACTGATGTGGGGGTTTTGTTTGCCTTGTTGTTGTTGTTGTTGCAGGTAACATCATCTCAGTGCTCGTGTTTCTAGCGCCCGTGTAAGTTCTTTCATTTCATATGCTTGTACCATGATTCCCTTTCAGTTCACGCACAGATCCATATTCGAGATTGATTGATTCTAATTCTCTTCATTTTATATATATATGTAATATGTTAATATTGGAGCGAGATAGATAGGCTGATGATCAGTTGTTATAATAATCAACTGTTATAATACTAATGATGACGAAATTAACATATGTTGGGGAATGGGGGGCAGTGGAACGTTTTGGAGAATAGTAAAGAACAGATCGACGGAGGAATTTGAGAGCCTTCCATACGTTTGCACATTGTTGAATTCATCGTTGTGGACTTACTATGGAATAATAAAGGAAGGGGAAATACTCGTAGCCACTGTGAATGGTTTCGGTGTGGTTGTTGAAGCTATCTATGTTACCTTATTCCTTGTATATGCCCCCACACGACGAATCAGGGTACGTACGTAGCGACCTCTACCATCTGCTTGATGATGTTAAATTAATTTCTGATCACCACCGCCAAATGCCAATCCCCAACCCCTTAATGTTAATTAGGAATTACATTACATTAATATTTACAGGTGAAAACAGTGGGTCTGGTGAGCCTGTTGGATGTGGGGTTTCTAGGTGCAGCAGTTGTGGTGACTCGCTTGGCATTGAAAGGAGATGCGCGGATTGATGCACTTGGCTTCTTATCTTCCGCCCTCAACATTGTTATGTACGGCTCCCCTCTAGTTGCCATGGTAAAATTAACTACTCACTACTCAGGATTTTATTCATTCCATTTCATTTCATTAATGCTTCCTCTAATTCCTCATCCTCACCATCATCATCCTCGTCTATATTTATATTGATTACCACTAGTATATATATATACTATGCCAATAACTACTGATCATGAGTTTTCCTTTCGGAACTGGGAATTATTTAGGAATGAATTAGGATCAGGACAATTGTGATGTGACCTCCATCGGGGTGATCTAGCTAATTGGATTTGGGATGATCCTCTCTAATCCATCCAAAACGTAACCATGAATTTATAGGGTTTTTTTTTTTTTAATTCTGAATTATATTTATAAGTTTTATTAGTGTTGATCAACTAAAATACTTCACAAATAATTCCTCTGAAAAGTAGTCCATGAATCATTATTATTCTCGCATATTAATCCCTCATCCTCTTTTCAATCTAACAAATTAATCACGTTATTCATGTGCTGTGCTGGGGGACACAGACAGGCTTAAAAAACACTTGTACGGACGTCTGTGGGGGATTTAAAAGTAGAACTGGCTTTTACTATATTTGAGGAGCCAACCTCTCTCTCTCTCTATATATATATATAAAAGTAGAACTGGCTTTTACTATATAGATAGATAGATAGATATATGTGTGGTCCATAAATCATAATAGATAGATAGATAGATAGATATATGTGTCGTCCATAAATCATAATATATAGTAATGGAATAGGGTTTTTCTGATTCATATTAGAGTGAAGAGGGCCTATGGACTTTAAAACATACTGTAGTTGTGTAATACTCCAAACTTCATTCATATATTATAGGGCTCTTAATCAAGGACGTTATTATCCATTTATATATAAGGCTCTTAAACATTACATATAAATGAGATATTTAAATTTTTGCTTATGAATCTTGTATTGTCCTGAATATACTCATAAGAAAAAATAAACTAATTTCGTTAAATCAAAATCTCTCAATGACATAAAATATTCTAAAATATAACAAAATGTCATTAAATCAATATTTTCTAACAAGATAAATTTTCCGAAACTAATTTTCTCAAAACGTAACATTCTAGCAACATGAAATCCTTCAAATGAATATTTGCAACCACTAACCTGTATAATTAGCAGTCTAATAATCCTAAATCTTTCAATGTATACCAACTCAAATAATTTCAACTTTCATCCATACCTATACCAAAATCACCATCGCCGCGTCTAGATACCCGAAACGACCAACAATAGCGAACGAATAAAAGCCTTTAATAAAGCGAATTAATCCAAAGACGATCAAATATTTAAATTCACAAAATTTAAAATTTAACATACTTTTCTTTTCTTGCAAAATCCTTAATTACAATAACAAGTATATAAATATATTTCAAACCGATGTTCATTATATTTTCTGTTTTTGAAACAATCTCATATCATAACTAAACCCACAAATATTTTAAAGCACATATACTCATGGTTCTTAATATATTTGTTTCAAATAAAATGTTAATTGTTTAACTCGTTGACGAAGGCCATTTCAAAACGTTGATACATTTGGCTCTCAAAATATATTTGTTTCAAATAGAATGTCAACTGTTTTAACTCGTTGCTATTCCAAAATAATTACACTATAGGTACTCAAAACATATTTGTTTCAAATAAAATGTCAACTATTTTAACCCGTTAACAAGGGTCATTTCAAACCATTTAGGCACTTAGTTCTCAAAATATATTTGTTTCGCCAGAATGTCAACTATTCTAACCCAAGTATCAAGGGCTATTTCAAAACGCTTATGCACTTGATTCTCAAAACATATTTGTTTCAAATAAAATGTCAACTATTATAACTCGTTGACAAGGGTCATTCCAAAATACTTACACTCTTGGTTCTTATAATATATTTATTTCAAATAGAATGTCAACTATTCTAATCCGTTGATAATGGCTATTTCAAAACGCTTATACACTTGGTTCTCAAAATATATTTATTTCAAATGGAATGTCAACTATTCTAACCCATTAATAAGGACAATTTTGTCAACTATTATAACCTATCAATCGAAATGTATTGTCGTTCATGTATTTGATCAATGCATGTTGATTTAAATAAATATAAATTTCCAAAACTTATAATTACATATAATAGCAAGATATTTTGTTTATAGGAAAACTTCATTAATCTTCCTGCATCACATTCTAAGATATTAGCAAAATCAGCAGTTTCCAAAGAGTCATAAATCAATTCGACATGAATAATATTATATGAGATAAAAATAATATTTCATTCGCACTCATAGGTTTTATATCTCACATTTTTCTTTTCTAAGAATCCAAAATATTTAAACTTAAAATCTCAAGGACTCTTTCACTTAATAATTTCAAATAAATTAGGGTCTTTTCCCAAAAGCCTAAACATCACAAATTTTCCAAATCTATAAATTTCTTAAATCCCCAAAATTAGGGATTTTACCATAAAACATGATTTTTGGTTGAAAATCCTAAATCTATTATAAACAAATGGTTTTGTAACTTATAGATAATTCTTAGGGTTTCAAATCTAAAGTTTCTAGATCTTAAAATCATCAAACACATCAAATATCAATTTGTAAACAAATTTATAAATACTATGTATTTCTTACATTTCTAGTGGTTTCTAGCATAAGAGCAAAGAATCTGATCGCTTCGCTTCAAATTTCCTAACTTTTGAAACCCTAACTCCTTTCTCTCACTTTCTCTTCTTCTATTTTCCTAGAAAAATGAAATAAAAAATGGGTCATATGAGTTGGAGAGTCTTTTTATATTAAGACAAATTCCACATTTTCCCTAGATCTCCTTCATCTTTTAAAAATTACATAACAACTCCTCTTATGTTTTTTCTTTTGTTTGTTAGAAAATTAGGGTATTACGAGTTGCATCTGTTGAATATATTTAAAATCACTAGTATTACAAACAATAATAATAAAATTATTAATTACATAACTTCTGTATATGGAATCACAAAGGCTTGCTATGCAATGTCTTTAAACAGAAATTTCACCCCTTCACTTGTGTTTGAAGGCTATGGATGTTCTGTTCCTAGGATTCAATTGTGAATTGCTTCTGCAAATTTGCACACTAAATTTTAGAATGCTCTTGAACATTTGTATATTTATTCTCTCAATCGGACTTAGCAAATTCTATTTTTTCATTGACTTTTTTTTTTCTGCATCATATATTGTAATATATATAGACTAACTTCTATAAGGTTATGTCTATTAATCAACAGACATAACTTATACAGGCATGTCTGTTAGTCAACAGACATAAATATTAGCCATTTAAAACAAAAATTAAATAATTAAATTTAAAAACTTAATTATCCAAGGCCCATCTTTGACTCCAATATAAAGCCCTACAGGCCTAGCCCACAAGGGAGTCCACATGTGTACCCACATGTGACCTCATCTAAGCCCATTTTCCATTCTCTATGAAATAGAATAAAGACTTATATAAAGCCTTGTGACTTCTCTTATTTTAACAATGTGAGATTGTTGAAGATTAACTCAAACACCACTAACATTTTTTCTAACAACATCCAAAAAGGAACGAGGGTGTGGGAGAGAGGGGGTTGAAGATGAATTGAAGCCAGTGATGCATGGCTATATATAAGTTGTCAATCTTAAATCCTCGCACTATATCTACACATATATATATATATATATATATATATATATATATATATATATATATATATATATATATATATAAAGCATTTGGTCTTAAAAAAACACTTTTCTAAATAAAATTATGACATCAATTCAATATACATATACCCTTTTCAGAATAAGATTAATTTCGTTATTATTAGTTAAACTCATGAGATTTGGACAAAAGATTAATATAGATGTACCTTGTATGTGTTGGGGTGGGGAATATATGTAAATATATATTAATGGATGCTTGTTCAATATTGCTGCTACTTCCAGAAAACAGTGGTGACAACCAAGAGCGTGGAGTTCATGCCATTCTTTCTCTCCTTTTTCCTTTTCCTGAATGGAGGGATTTGGACTATCTACGCTGTGCTTGTCCGGGATTATTTCCTCGCTGTAAGTTCACATTAATTCATTTATCCTCTTCACCACCACCAGCCCAACTCAATAATTATTACTTTATCATTTCATTTCTTCTAAATTAACATATATATTAATCATAACCATATTCGTTTTGATTTGCTTTCAATTATTCCATGGACAAATAGTGCCTACAGAGTCATGTCCAGGTGCATGTATTGTAATAAGCTCTCCAACTGATAGTGATAACTTAACTATGTTATGTTTCCCCACAGCCATCATCATAACTACTGACTAAAAATACTAAATACCTACGTGTACACACCCCACTAAGAGATTTCTATTTTAAGGTGACGCAATACACGACTACTTTTTAGATATTGCAAACAGCAAATCAAAATCTTCTAATTGAGAACTATTTTGACTTTGAAAAGTGCAATACATGTTATATTTCTATTTCCTAATAGCATGTGATCATCTTTCACTTATTACTTTATAAAATAAACTTAATTAGACCGTTGATCTTGTGATGTATGATCATGATGTTGTTTAATTAGGTACCAAACGGGACGGGGTTTGTGCTTGGAACTGCCCAGTTAGTGCTGTATGCAATTTACAGAAACGCAAAACCGTCAAAGAAACTTTCCATAGAAGATGGGTCGCAAGAAGAGCACCTCATCCCGTCTTCCAGCTGAGCCTTACCAGGATAAGATCAATTAATCTCTGATTACATTTTCCAGAAAGCTATCATTGAGAGAAATAGAATTGAAGAACAAACATGACAGAAAAGATGCATTGGTATTGAACTGATCGATCTCTTTATTATGGGAAGGAAGGAGGGAGGGAGGTTTGAAGGCTTTTTCATGGTAAATGTTTCTTCAACCCCATAGCAGTAAACTGGAGGGAAAAAAAATGAGAGTGAAGAAGAAGAAGAAGAAGAAGAAGACGAAGACGACATATATATGTTGTGTTTTGAATCTTGATGAACTGGCTTTGTCTTAATGGATTTCCAGATATGACAACTGGGTTTTGAATTTTGACACCTAAACTTTTGATTAGTTGGGCCGAACTATATTTGAATTGGGTCGGGGTATCCTAATGGGCCTTTGGGCTTTGCTATGCAATTATGAATATTTTGAATATCTATGAATCCCACTTTCATCTTCTTCTTCTTTTCTTTTTCTTTTTATTTTTATGATTATAATGTAATAAATTATCTTTATTAGGACTGTAACTTGAACCTAAGACCCATTCCCTTCCTTTTTTAATACCATGTGAACTAGACATGATGAGCCAACTTTATCTATTTCAAACTGTGAACATGGAAATGCGTTTGAAATTTTTTTGCTAAACCTCATTACATCCATATCTGTTTTCTTCAACTTTAGTTTTTATTTTTTAGTTCAGTCGATAAAATATTCAAAGTTTAAAAAAAATCATGACATGAAAAAGGAGGGTCCTAGGTTCGGATCCTAATAGAACAATTTATTCAATTGCAATAAAGTGTTTACTTGTTAAATAAAATAAAAGGACATTATGCGCCTAGGATGACTGCTACTGCCAATGTAAAAGGTCTTGTTCTGAAAGTTTTTTCAACAAATTAACCAAAAATAAGTCAATTTTACATAATTATTTATAATCGTAAAAGGGAAATCCAATCTCTTTAATCATTGAAAGCTGGAACCAAAACTAAAGCATTTGGATTTGATTTTTTCATGATTAGTTAGTTATAAGTTCATTTAGGCTTTTAAATCAATTAGACTTTAAAATCAACTTAGGTATGATTTTTTTTTTTTTTTTTTTAAGTTGAATGTAAAATTACTTTGATCAGAACCTTTAAACAATTAATTGCGTTTTATTTTAATAGAGCTTACAAATATGTATAGATGTGTACAATTACTCATCCAATATCAATGTCTTATTAGCATTACCGCTTAACAAAATATCGATAATTACTGATATATTTGAGATCGCATTTTTACTTTGGATATATCTGAACATTCAGAATATCGGTGGATATTTTGACAAAATATCGATAAAGTCGAAAATTAATAAAAATACTTTCAAATTGGGCGAAAATACTTATTAACTTATAGTTACATAAATAAAGAAATATACACTTACTGAAATAATATTAATTATAATTTATCGAGAAATTACACATAATAAGAATTTAAAACTAAATGAAGACCGATGCTCCATTACATTATTCACGCATGGTCCATCTGACGAAGATAATATTCATATTAAAGATCTTCAAATATCGGTGATAAATCACAGTTAAAAAATAATTGGTAGCTTAAACTGAAATGGATGCAGATTTGATGAATTTGTAAAGAGATTGTATGATTTTATGGTATTATAAAATTTTTGGAGTCAAAATAGCGACACCGAGTATTTGACCGATATTTCACCGGGAGCATTTACCGACATTTCACGATATTTCCACTGGAGAGCCACCGATATTTTACCGATATTTTACCGACATTTTTTCAAAAATTCCCGCATTGCAAGCCGCAAGGCCTCCATAGCCTCGATTTTTCATGAAAAATCGGTTTTTTCTGACTTTTCGCGAAATCGGCGATTTACCGATTTTTCCCCGATTTTTCCCGATCAATTTTTTTCACCGATTTTTCTTCTGCGCCTACGAAACCGACATTTTTTGGCGAACATCGCCGAAAAACCATTTTTTTGTTCCTTGGTTACTACTTTCATTCATTTTTTAAATGATTAAAAAGTAAACCAATCAAACTAATTGAATCATTTTTAAAAATTTATTTAATCAATTTGATTTTCATGATGATAATCAATTTGAACAGTTTTTAATTATATTAAAATATTTATATTCAATATTTTGTTATTTTCAGGTATCTTCATTCACAGATGGACAAGGAATAAAGACAAAAAGTACTAAGATGGAATTGAATTGGGAAAAGTAGAAGAGCAAATAATGAAATGACTTATAATGAGATTTAATTTGGGGAATTTTACATCAAAAGGGCTTTTATATAATAATAATGATATATAAAAGTCTTGTCAAACATTGAGTGCTTTGGCCGTTTCAAAAAGGTAAACGATAAGGGTAAACGATGCGAATCATGCCTGATCCATCTGATCCATCGCACATACCATTCGATGTAACGCTCAATAATTAAAAAATTAAAATATAAGAAAAGATGAGTTCTTACCAAAGTTCTAGTTTTAATAAGATCACTTTATCATATTATAACAAAAAAAATTATATATAAAATAAAATATTGACATAATTTAGAAAAAATAGCACTTGCTATGTCACATAACATATCATATATAATATATATTAAAGCGTGGTATCATGAAAAAGGAAAAATATACATTTAAAAAAAGCACACGTTTAAGAGATGAGGTTCAATCTAAAATAGAAATCGTACTGGATGTTATTTTAGTTCAAAATAGAAATCATGTCCAAAAAATATATGACTCTATTTAGAAGATGAAGTTTCAGGAAACTAAAGATATGGTTTTATTAAAATTTAGAAGTTACATTAAAAATTGTAGTTATTACATTAAGAATATTTCATCATTTTTTTTTAATTTAAATAATTAACTATTGTATAAAGTAGCCTAATATGTTTAATTCATATATAGGTAAAGTGTTTAATATTTAAATAAATAGGGACATATAAAAATGTCATTACGAATTTGAGTATTAAGAAAGATACCTGATGTGATTATAATTAAAATATTTAGTCTTCAAAAAAAAAAACTATTGTACAAAGGATATATATAAGAAGTTGATGGTAAGTTTGAATATGAAGTAACATGTTACTTCAACAATTTCAATATATAGACTTGAAGTAACATGTATATATCGCATGCGATGCAAGATCATTTTAATAAAAAGTTTGGAGTTGGGAGTAGTGTTTTAAAAATTGACCCAATCGGTCGAATGGTGAATCAGTGATTAATTTTTGGATGCCAATTTAATCGGATTGAATCGGTGTTCAATCATTGATTCTTGGACCCTTAAATCGGGAGTGGTTGAATCACATATATGGTTTTGAGGGTGGTATGTAATGTATTGTAATTTGTACGGTTAGAGGCCATTGTGGCCCAAGGGAAAGGGTGGAGAGTAGAGAGGATGGTAGGGGTCCAGTGGGGATATGTCGACACGGATGCTGGATGCTGGGTGCTGGATGCTGGAACCATATTATCGCACGCACCCAGCGCATGTTAGATTGAACAAAGAACAATCCAACTAAATTGTACAGCCACCTGGCTAAATCATTTTAATAATGACACAAAACAAGGATGCGGGTCCCACGATCCAACGGCTGATGTGACAGTACCCCGCCCAGGGGTGGGTGGGCAGGATAAGATCTGAATCTCTACCCAATCGGACGGCAGGGGGAGGAGTTGATGGACACTTTTTGGGCTACAAAAATCAAGGAAAGAAATAATTGATTTGGGGGAGATGGAGATGGAGATGGAGACGGAGATGGACCGAAAAAAAAAAAAAAAAGTCCAAACTTGACATGCAGCAGCAGATAGGCTTTATATTTAAAAGGATTGAAGTTTTGAGATATGCTATATCTTATCTATCATCATCACATGTAGGTTTGAAATTAATATCCATCATGGGGCCCTACTCCCTACTATCTTTATCTCTCTATTTTTATTCTCACTTCCCCTCCTCCTCTCCTTGGGCTCGCTCCCCTTTACATTATATAATTTTTTTATCGGGTCGGGTCGTCTTAATCGGTTCTCTACTTGTATGTAGAAAAATTAATACCAGTCATGAATGAATAAGGCCGTGTGGTACTTGTGATTTGTTCTCCTTTACTATACTTTTTTTTTCATAACTTAATTCACACATTTCTACCCATGTTAAACCTAAATTCAAATTTTGGTTTTCTTGATTTTCTCCTTTGTTTTGTTTTGTGCTTTTATAACTTGATTTTTAGAAGAGGATTTTTAATTAATTTACATATTATGTGTCGATTATCAAGGACTCATGAAATGAAAAGACGTATGATTAATATTCTTTGATGGCAATGAAGGATAATGAAGTTTGGGTAGGGTTAGGAAATGAAAGGAAGGGGTTAGAGAAATTAGGAATTAGAAATTAAGAGTTGATGGCTTCTCGCCATTAAAAACATCAATTCAAATATCTTAATTGGAAAGAGCACGGTTTTTCAGGAAGGGGGGGTTAAGAATTAATTATTAACGTAGGAAAATGGGAAAAGGTCGATAAGGAGAGCCACAGAAGCAAGCACACACTGGGGAATAATACACAGAAAACAAATAATGAGAGTTGGGGTTGGGGTTGAGGGTACCCCTGTAATAATTATTCCCGATGAAGACAACAAACCACATCGTCGTCGTCGTCATCATCATCATCATCATCATCAACATCAAGATTCAAAACCTAACCAGGGGTGGAGTTGGGCACGGAAACATGGTCCGATTTCAGAAAACACCCTTGTCTAATTGTGGAGTCTATCAGAATCAGATATGCTTAATACATATTACTACATAATACATGGGATGGGATGGGATGGGATGGTGAGAGTGAGGACTAAGGAGGGCCGGCCCCCCATGTCCATGTGCTTTGATTCATCAATTCACAGTATCATTAGGTGGGTGGAGGAGGCGTTTCAGAATTGAATTCTGATTTGAGAATAATTGAGAATTGAGAGGGAGGGAGTTTACTGTTTAGTTCTGGGGGTTGGGGGAACTATTGAGTCTCTTGACTGACTAGTCACTAGTAGTGAGTTATTAGGGAAGAGGGAAGCTGGAAGCATTAATAAGTAACTACTACTAAATAGTGTAAGAAAAGGGAGGGAGGGGGGTTTGTCTTATTCTAAAATAAAATATATAAGAAAGTCAGGGTTGCACGTGCTCCTGGGGACTCTCTCCCCAAAATCCCCATTCGCACTCTTTTACTTCAATGCTACCACTGCTACTTCTCTCCTATACTACTACATTTCTCCCTTCATTTCAATTACTCCCCCTCTGACCATCTATCTGCCCCCAGCCCTCCCTTTTTTCTATATTTTGTTTTCTGCTTTTCTTTCTTTGTTTGCTTCTGTTCATCTATTTCCTCTTCTTCCCTATTCCTCTGTGAATTCTGGGTTTCAGTTCCGATTCCGATTTGGAGTTCTGAGATGAATGTTGTTGTTTGAGTAGTTTGTAAAGGTGGGGGGTTTTGTGCAGTGGTTTGAGTGATGGATGGTGTGAGTGGGAGGAGGGGAGGATGATGTGGTGAGGGGATGCGCAGGACCATCCCTACAGGAATAACCCAGGTGGGATCTGCGCTTTTTGCCTCCAGGAGAAGCTTGGGAAGCTCGTTTCTTCCTCTTTTCCTAATGCTATTTTCCCTTCTTCTTCTTCTTCCTCCCCTTCTTTTAGATCTGAGATTGGTGTTGGAGTTGGAGTTGGAGTTGGAGGTGGAGGTGGTGTTGCATCCTCTACTTCGCTCTCTGTACGCCCTACTTCTTCCTCCTGTCATCAGGAGGCACTGAAATACACACAAACATCTGAGGTGGCCTGGGATCCTTCCACAGCACCCAGTGAAGAAGAAAAGAAGGAGGTGATGGTTCGGATGGCGTTGGGATCGTTCCCCAAGAGGAGCAAGTCCACTACTACTCCAAGGCGTCGCCACTTTTTGGTTGAGTCTGAGGATGCCGACGACTACAGCCCACAAAAGAGAGGGTTTTGGTCTTTTCTTTACCTCTCCAAATCGACTGCGGCCTCCCGGAAAATGGAAAAGGGTGTTGTTAGGAATGCTGTCACCCCCGCCGCCGCTGTGAGAGAGTCCAACAAGCTCACTTCGGTTATTTACACAAACAACACATCCTCCGTTCTCCCACAAACCCCACAAGGATTCATCTTCTTTGGCGGCGAAGAAGGAAGAGTTTGTGGACGAGTCTGATAGCCCCAACAACCAGGCTTCGGCTTCGGCGTCATCGTTGGGACGCAAGGTTTCGAGATCCAGATCTGTGGGGTGTGGAAGCAGGAGCTTCTCCGGTGACTTGTTTGAGAGAATATCTACTGGGTTCGGCGACTGCACTCTCAGAAGAGTGGAGTCCCAGAGAGAAGGCAAGCCCAAGTCCTCCGGGGCCCACCGTAGCTGTGCTCCCGGCGCCGGCGGCCCTGATCACCAATGCATTATCAAGGAGAGGGTAAAATGCGGTGGCATCTTTGGCGGGTTCATCATAACTTCATCCTCCTCATCGTCATCGTCATCCTCGTACTGGATATCATCCTCAGTTGAAGACAACAAATCCACCGCAGCCGCAGCTGCCGGACCTCTGTCTCATGGGCGCAGCAAGAGCTGGGGCTGGGCATTCGCCAGTCCCATGAGAGCCCTGAGCAAGCCATCGTCTTCCAAAGTTGAACACAAAGATGCAGCTGGGAAGAGAGACATTAATGCACCCAATAAACCCAACTTGGCTGCCATTCCCTCTTTGCTGGCTGTGAGAGGCTAATACCCATCTTGTTATTTACACTTTTTTTACTCTTTTAATTCCTCAAATGTTTCATCCGCCATGGCATGGCACACATTTTCTGGCTCCCTTTTCCTTCAATTTTAGTTTTTAGATTTAGAATTCCATGGTCAGCTGAAGGTTAGAGACGATCGATGAAAATAGGAATAATCATGACCCCACTACCTCTATTACTGTTATAATCATCTTTATTTTCTGTTGGATCCACAGTGTGCTGCTAGGCTGCTTGCTATCTCATTCTATCTTTGCCCCTAAATTTGGATTCTTTGTATTGCTTATTATTATTATTATTTATTGTAAGTTTGTATGTTGGGTGGTGTTTATTTTGTCAAAATGGTAAAGAGTTGTTTAATTTTTAAGAATATATGTGATGTTTATATATCTGTGGAATGAATGGGAATTGGGAAGGGCCAAGAGGTGGTTTAGTAATGTAATAGTGTAAAATAATTTTGATGGGAGTGTTTGGGGGTCGGGTCTCACATGTCCGTGTCTGTCTACACCTGTTTGTTGGTACACAACACACTGGATCATCTGAGGCAACCCGGTGCATTGTCCCATATGTCCGATTGCTTCTGGACAATTTGGTCTTGGACTCTCTTGACCAAATAATATATATATATATATATATATATATATATATATATATATATATATATATATATGTTGTATTTCTTTTTCATTTCATTATCCGAGAAACTCAATTATTTAAAGGGAAACCATATATTGCTTGCTTCAATTAAGTGGACCAACGGCTTCTTGCTCAGTGCTCAGTATATTGTAAGAAGATAGAAAAGGGAAGTAGGAAGATGAGTGCGCAATGAATACAGGGAATTGGGGAATATGGGATGAAAAGAAAACCCATGCCATTTTTTATCATGCTAATTTCATTTTAATACTGATCAGTTCCATTGAAGTCGACCCTAATCAAACTAACCCAATGATATCCCAACGATCTGGAATGTTCAAACATGTTTGGTTTATTTTTATTTTTTTCTGAAAAACACAAAAGCACAAAGAAAAACACTAAGTTCAAAACAATAAAAACAGTTTTCAGTGAACATTAAAATGATATTATTAATTTTTCAAAAATTATTCTCAAGAAAAATATTTGAAAAAATGAACCAAATAGACACTAAGTTTCTTGCCTTCCCAACCTTGTGACTATCAAGTTACCTTAATCATTTGAGGCATTATCTTATTTATAGCTAAGAATTATCTTAAATAATTGGTTAAAAATGGTATTTATAGTTAGTTAAAAAGTAGTTTCTTTACTCGAAAGTTAATTATTTTTTCTCAACATGATTTTTAAGTTAATTATTTTTTTCTAGTTTGAAACATGTATTTTCTATCATTTATATATATATTGTCTTTATTTCTAAAGCGGTAATCTAGTATATACTTTTTCCATTTGCACGTGTCCTAAGGGGATCGAACCTTTGTTGTGTTAAGAAAAATTATAGTTTTCCATGAAACGTTTTACTATTACCATTCGATAATCCCTCATGATTAAAATAGAAGAAAGTCATTATTAACTACAATACTTTTCATCAAGATAAATTAAGAAAAAAATGGAAAAAGCTTTAAGCTTGTGGGACTTAGAGTTATGTGGACTGAAATGTGAGAATATAGCAAGTCCTCACAAAAGTTTGGAAGGGATGACCCCAAAGACCAAATAATAGAATTAAAGAAAGAAAAAAAAAAAGGTTGTTTCGGGGCTGGGGCGACATATTATATATGCATGATTATTGGCCCTATAATCATACACATATGCCTTTGAACCTACAAGTCATAAACAAATGTGGACAACCACTTGTTTACATGTGGGTGACACCCTAGTGTGATATTCAAATAGATCTCTCATCACACAAGGTTTTCAACCCATAATCTATATCCTATTCTTCAAATAATAATTGAATTTTTAAATAATAATAATAGTAATAGTATATTAGATCTTCCATAATAATTTAAATTTCAATATAGACATTATCTAGATTTTATATATTAGTAATATTTTTTAAATACTTTACTCATATTTTCAAAAAATCTTACTAATGTGTAAAGTCTAAATAATATCTTATATTGTTATTTTTTTTCGAACCACCATACTTACATGTGATTGATTGCCTTGTTTGACATTAGTTTTGTAACGCTCTAAAATACATCCTACTGCTTAAACATACTGTAAAGATATTATAAGTGTATTTTAAATGTTTCAATTATTATTTTGATAAGTAAAAAATTCAAAACCTGCACTCAGATGCATACAAGCCAGAATTGGGCACTTACTAATCTATTACCCAAGCATTAGCACTTAATAAGCTATACGCTTAAAAGTAGGGAATACGCATAAGAATTTGCAAATAAACAAAGATTTATGATCAAAGGTAAATAAAGGAAAAGTTAAAATCAAAAGGATAAGACCAAATAAATATCTCATTTTTTTATCTTGGAGGAGAGCAAAAACGGAATGAGAAGAGAAGTACAGGTTAAAGAGTACAGGCAGGTTGTGCTGTGCCACAGTACAGGTTATAAGAGAAATATAAGAAAAGTTCAAAAGAAAAGCGATGAAGTCTAGGTTTTGCATGGAACATTACGGACGGTATTAATGCCTGGAATTATGGTGGCCGAACTCTTGATGCAGTGTTCCATGTTGTGATTTAAATCAAACCATAAACCTATTGGTTTAATTTAGTTTCTGTTAACCTTACTAGATATCGTTGGCTGATTTAAGCCGCTGATCGTAACTTTCAATCGGCGAATATTTCATGACAATGAAATATCGAGATTTACGAGACAAAAATTTTCCAACTTGGACACATAATTTCTTCGCTCGAATCCTCGTTTTAAAATGTTCTTAATTTGCTGAAAGTTCCTCAGCCTGTAATCCATCCATATAAATTTCGATAATATCGGAATCTACATAGTCCGTAAACGACGAAACAAGAGTTCGCTAGTCGCTTCATAGCCACTATTCATGAGAAGCTCCAACTTCGGGACTCAGCCATAATTTCCTTCGTCCGACCTGCTGGATGTTCTGGATCACTGCAACCCTTCGAGCCTGTAATCCATTAATATATACTTGATGATATTGGAACTCATATTAGGTCCAGAAATCATGAAAACAAGAGGCCCCAAGTGTGTTGGTCGTCTTAGCCACTATTCATGGGAAGCCTCCAACTTCGAACGGTCATAATTTCTTCTGGCCAACCTCGCTTTCGTGATGTTCTTAGACTCTATAAAGCCCTTTGAGTCTAGCATCCATTCATATATAGTTGGATGATATTTGAATCATATTAGGTCTAGAATCATGAAATGAAAGAGGCCTTGATGGTGCTTGCTCAGAGCCACCGCACCTAAGCCTCCAACTCGACGGTCATAATTTCTGGTCCAAACTTCGCTTTTGGAAGTTCTTGGACTCTATGGAAAGCCCTTGAGTCTAGAATCCATCCATATAGCTTGATGAAATTAAATGATAGTAATAAATTTCATAAGCATACATGAACCATAGTTGTTCATGCATATAATGAGATATGAAAAGAATGCAAAGATACAAATAAATGATCGTAATATCGTATACGACATGACAATACTATTCGAGACATGGTATACGTGATCAACATAAATACACATGATTGTCCGCTTAACCCGGTAGAGTATTAGATGAGATGTTTGGTTGTGGAAAAATCAAGTCTGGAAGATATCGATCACGGCCTGCTGTCATCGCAAATAGCTTTCGCCCTTTATATGGTCATTCGCATAACGATAACAACGCCTTCTCAGCCCTTATAGATAGTCGTCTGCATACCGATAACAATAAGTTTTCATGCCCTTTTATGTAATTAATCGTTCGTATAGTGAGTACAATGGCCTTCTAATTTTTTATAGTTTCCTTTATCCACTTCTACGCGATATGCATTTAAACATAAAAATAAATGACTTAATATGACATATGAAACTATATGACATGATAAGAGGAAGATAACACTGCCGGCTGATGACAAGTATATTGTGATAAGAACATGAAGCAAAGTGTAAAATGTTATGAAATGTATAGAACGTTGATAAGAAAATGAAACATGATATGATAAGTAAATATGAGATATGTATAAGCATGTTTAAATGATATGATATGTTAGATGTGTACGCATGTGTATGTAAGGGTGATGATCCGTGTTGGTCGTCCACTAGTTTATTCCCTTACCTTAAGCTATAAGCTTAGCACGCGCTTTCATCCGCAGATACAGGAGAAGCAGTAAAACTAGGAAGCCCGTGCACTCCACACGCAACCAAGGCCAACACACTACTATGCCCACTAAAGACCTTTTGGTCTATTTTTTGCATATGTTTTGTTTCAGAACAATGTAAATATCAGAATGTTGAACACTTCCATATATGAAGCTTGTATATATTTTGTAATCCGCTGCTACACAATATAGTACAAGTTAAATGTTTAACATTATATAAATGAACAAGCTTTTAAAGGTTATCGCTTATAAAGGGACACCCTCACTACACCGGTGCCGGGTCGGGGCCATACTTAAGGTATCAGCCTAGGTTTAGGCGTTTCTGGAAGAGTCTTAGATTAAGGATGTACCTACATAGTAAGGTGTTGGCCTAATGTGGATGCCCTTGTTTTGTATATTATCTAGATTGGATCCACCTCAGGAAGCTGTAGATGAAACAGCTGAAAGCGTCAATCGTTTGGATCAATCTTCTTCTGGTCCGCTTGATTCAACGACAAATGAATATGCTTCAACTTAAGAATTGGTAAAAATCTCTCAAGATTTGGCAAGGGTCTTAGATTGACTCACGACCCCTCGAGCTCCAAGTGATTCAGTAAGAAAGCATGGAGTGGAAGAATTCCATGGTATAAGTATAGAAGAGTCTGATAAAGTAGAGTTTTGGCTTGAAAAACTGGAAAGGGCCCTAGATGAAGGGAGATGCCCTGTGGACCAAAAGGCCACATGTGTAGTTTCATTGCAGCAAGGTGCGACTTATGATTGGTGGAAGCTGGTTTTGAGTTTGATTTGATATTATGAATGGATTGGTTGACTAAACACCGAGCCATCATTGATTGTGGACAAAAGACAAAGAGGCCGGTGACGCCTCATCGCCTAAGTTGATAATGCTGCAGCATTAGGATCCAAACAGAATGTCCACGTGTGATCTCAAATTGCGGCGAGGAGATTTATAAGAAAAGGATATGAGGCATTCTTAGCCTTGATACTTGACTCCAAAAGAGGTCAAGTTGATGTGGAAAAGATTTCAAGAGTGAAGGAAATTTCCGTGATGGCTCCAAGAGTTATCAGTATTCCCTTGAGAGGGAGTAATACTTATCCATAGAAATTGTGCCAGAATGCTCTCAGGGGTTCCTGGGCACCTTACGTAGATGGCTCCAGAAAGTTGAAGGAGTTAAAGGTTCAGTACAAGAGCTTTAGATAAAGGGTTTGTAATGACCTTGTTTTGCCTCGGGGTGCAGAACTGCTTTTATTATGAAAGAATATGGCACTCATGGATGTGCATCGACATTCGTAATCAATAAGGTGATAGGTGAAAACAAGTACCCATTGCCAAGAATCAAGATTCATTTTATCGCCTGAAAGGAGCAGTAGTCTTCTGAAGACTTATGATCCTGGATATTATCGCTTTGAGTAAAGGAAGTAGATGTGTCAAGATCAGATGAACCCGATATGGCCATTATGAGTTTTTGCAATGCCATTCGAGCTGGACTAATGCACCGACAACATTCATGGATTTAATGAATAGGTTCAACCTATGTGGATCAATTTATGCTGGTCTTTATCGATGACATTCGTGTATTCTAAGGATGATAGAACACGAACAATATTCAAAATAGTCCTACAGATCGCTTAAGAGAAAAGAAGAGTATGCTAAGTTCAGCAAATGTAATTTTTGGCTAAAGGAAGTTTCCTTCTTAGGCCATATTGTGTCAGCGGAGGGTATCAGAGTGGACCCAGTGAAAATTGAAGCAATCATGAATTGGAAGTGTAGCGCCCCTTCTTAGATCCGACTGGACATGATCCGAACTCCGATCCGGGTGCTCAGCATTAATTACTATAAACTTAGAACTTTAAGCTTTTTCATTATTATATAATGTTAAACATTTAACTTATACTATATTCTGTAGCAGTGGATTACAAAATATATACAAGCTCCATATATGAAAGTGTTCAACATTTACAATATTTACATTGCTTACAAAAACAAAACATATACAAAATGTAATTCAAAAGGTCTTAAGGCACCTGGGTACTGTCGCCTGCTGCTAATGCGAGCGTCCGACTTCGTTTATGCTCTTGTACCTACACGGATGAAACAACCTTGCTAAGCTTATAGCTTAGTAGAAATTAATACATATGGATGACCTCTAATAAGGGTTATCACACTTTTATACACATCTAACATATCAGATCATTTAAACATGCTTATACATATCTCATATTTACTTATGTTTCATTTCTTATCAACGTTCATATACATTTCATATCATTTTACACTTTGCTTCATGTTTTTGTCACAATATACTTATTATCGCATAGCGGTGCTATGCTTCTCATATCATATCATATCATTTCATATGTCATATTCGAGTCATTTGTTTTATGTTTCATGCCTACATAAACCTTAGAAGTGGATAAAGGAAACTATAAGGGCCCGAAGGCGTTGTACTCACTATACGAAACAGAGGTCTATAAGGGCTCGAAGGCGCTATTATCATTGTACGAGACAATGACCATCTATAAGGGCCCGAAGGCGTTGTTATCATTGTACGAGACAATTACCATCTATAAGGGCCCGAAGGTGTTGTAATGACCCAAACGGGGCCAACTGATCATTATGTTGCAGACTTGTTTTTCCCTAATAGGCATGCCTATTTATCCCTCTATCGTGCTCTGCTGCATAATCCATGTGTATTTTATGTTCAGTGCATATCTTATATTCCCAAATAATTATTGTTATCCGGTAATCATATGCGATATTTACAATCATTTATTTGTCTCTTTGCATTTTTTCATATCTCATTATATGCATGAATAACTAGGGTTACCATGTATGCTTATAATCTATTTACTACCATTCCAATTTCATCAAGATATATATGGATAGATTCTAGACTCAAAGGGCTTTCCATAGAGTCTAACACCTTTAAAAATAGCTCTAAAAAATCATGCTCGAACTATCCGAAACAATCTCGAAATTTCAACCTCGAATCACATAAACAATTCTAAAATTCAAATTAAATTAGTCCGAAAATAGTCTAAAAATTCCTAAAATTATTAAACTCAGCCTAAAATTTGACTAAATTTTACTACCACGACCTCTAAGCAAACCCAAGCCATTAAATGACCTTTAAGATAGAATTAATACAAGATTTAAAATTTCATACCCGCGAGTTCGATTTAAACTCCAAGATTCAAGGCTTCACGCTGCAGCCTCGCTACGCTGATCAACTTTGCCTTCTCGCTTCGGCTAAAAATCTACTTGGCCTGATTAGAGATCTTGCAGAGAAGCCTCTCTCTTCTTCTCTAAAATCTCTTCACGCCTCTTCACGTCCCTTCTCATTCATCAGTCTCCATACCAACTTGATTTTATCTTTCTTTTTTATTTTATTATTATTATTATTATTCTATACATAGCTCATATCGTCCCCATTTAGGTCCTGTCATTCCGAAAATCTTATTTCCTTTTCAACACTTTATTTCAAATGAACTTAGCTCTCGTCATTTCTCGACTTCCGCATTCGTGAAAATCTCGTCTCAAGTCATCGACAACTTATCACCCGTAAAAATCGTAAAATATTCGATCGTCTGTAATTCGACGAAACTTTTCTCGAGTCACTAGATTTCGAGAGGAATTTAATAACTAGCTGCTTATCGCTGAGATCTAGAGAATTTTAGCTTCCTTGAATCCATTCTCGCAATTTCTTATTATTACCCTTTAACTAATTAAGTTTCTATGATTTGTACTTTCTCATCCCTCCACTTTCCTTAATTCGCGTATAGCTGGCACCATTCTTTGAAAACTTTACAATTTCCTACTTCGGCATACAATCTTTTATTCTTATGTCATTTGGGTCCTTAATTGACAATTTACCAATTTACCCTAAACTTTTATATTAATTCCGGTTTTTTGCTTATTTTATTTTTAGCATTATTTTATTCCAGAAAAATATACATCTACTTTTATTATACCAAAAACATGTTATAAAACTGTCAGGGTATAATTTGGGATGTTACAACTCTTCCCCCCTTAAAAGAATTTCGTCCTCGAAATTCATACATGATTCAAAGAGTTATGGGATATTTTGCTTCATAGCTGTTTCAAATTCTTCCAGCACTCTTCTCTCGCTACGGTGTCGCGCAGCACTTTCACTAATGGTACTTGTTTGTTCCAAGAACTGCTTCACCTCTCGAACCAAATCGCCTTTCGCTCCTCAAGATATGACAAATCCTCCCAGACTTATTCTGTACTCCGGGTAGTATGTGCGACTCACGAATCTGTGATTTCAAGCATGTACACATGGAACACATCATGCAACCACACAATTTCATTCACATATAACTCAGCTAGTCAATCCATAGAATAGTCAATCCTGCTGGTATAAAATGGGCCGACTTTGTGAGCCTATCAACAATCACCTAGACAGAGTCATGTTTTCATGTGGGGAAAACCCACAATAAAATCCATGGAAATGCTATCTCACTTCCATCAGAATTGGAAGGATTCAATGTGACTTGTCGAAACTTGCTCGCTCGACTTGTTGACACATCAAACATTTAGACACATACTCTATCACATCTCTTTTCATTCCTTTCCACCAATAATGTTGTTTTAAATCCCGATACATTTTATTACCTCCAGGATGCATGGTATATACCGTATTATGAGCTTTAAATAGTAACATTTTCTTTAGCTCTTTATCATCTGGCTCACATAATCCGTTCTGGAAATACATACTTCCCGCTTCTTTCATTGAAAACTCGGTCTTGTCACCATCTCTAACCATCTGTAACTTTTTCTGTAGCTCTTCATCATTCTTTTGAGCATCTATAATCATTTGCTTTAAAACAGGCCAAGGTTTTAATTGAGCTAATATGGCTCCATCAGATACTACTCTCCATTCACTATGTCAGGATATCAAAGTCAAGCCATTGCCTTTCTACTTAAGGCATCTCGCTTACCATATTAGCTTTTCCAAGGTAGTAATCTATTATGTAGTCATAATCTTTAACAACTCCAACCACCTCCGCTGTCTCAAATTAAGCTCTTAAAGCACAAATATTCAGACTCTCGTGATCCAAATTTTACATTTTTCTCCATATAAGTAGTGTGTCACCATATTTTCAAAGCAAACACTAATGCAGCCCAACTCTAAGTCATGAGCTGGATAATTTGCTCATATGTCTTCAACCTGTCTCGATGTATGCCCACTACTTTCCCATCTCGTGATTCACACAACCTGCACTAATTCTTGGGAAGCATCCCTATACAGAGTATACTCTTTACCCGAGGTAAGCTGCGTTAATACTAGCGCTTCAACCATCATTTATTTCAACTATTCAAAACTATTCTGACATTTATCTTACCACTCAAACTTTTCTCCTTTCTGGAGTAATTTGGTGAGCGGAGAAGCTATGATAGAAAATCCTTTTACAAATCTTCTATAATATCCCGCTAAACCCAAAAAACTTCTCACTTTGGTCACACTTCGGGGCGGTTTCCAATTCACAACAAATTTCAATCTTGCAAGGTCATAAGTCTTACACCGACAGACATACTATGGCCTATGAATGAAACTTCCTTTAGCCAAAAGTCACATTTGCTGAGTTTAGCATATAACCTCTTTTCTCTTAACGTCTCACATCCTTTCCTCATAAATCTCCTAGCTTGCATAGCGGAGATCACATTGGACATTGCACTTGATCCAATGCCTTGTACTGTCACCTCAATCTGGTTAAAGCATCTCAACACTACTATCTGACCACAATCAACTTATATTCTGGGTCGAGACAACCAATCCATTCCCGTGAATCAAGTCAAATTCTCGAATGGTAAGGCTATCAAATCATGAAAACTCTTACTCAGATAACAATGGGGCAATTTATGCATATACTATTCACGCTAATATCAGGCCTCATGTGACCGGGTCACATGTACGTCATATGTTAACCATTCCATCAGCCGGGTATCTTATCAACACATGCTCAATGCATACGCATGAATGAAGGGATCCGTGGATCAATCAATGTATGCTTCAATAAAAAGAGAAAATATACTGCTATAACCTCAGAGTATCCCCGATCCCCACGAGCCTTCATAGTACATGCCGTGGCCGGTGCTATAGCATGTGGCGATCTACCGCCTCCGACATCGTACTCCGCCCTCTATGCTGCCTCCCGCCCCCGACCTCTACCTCTATCTCGAGTTAACAAGGGTGTCTGACTCCTCTACTATTACCAAGTGATTCCTATTTGCCTCTTGACTTTCCCGAATAATTTGCCATAAATGTCTGCTTCACATCCGAAGCACTGCCAACACTCCATAAACTCCCAAATGCCTTCTATGACAATGAGGGCATTTTGGGATTTCTCCCTATCCAACCGAACTCTACCCGGCATTCAGTGCTACATCGACCTTGCCTTCTACCTCTCGTGAGCGAAACTATATCCCGATCGAGATGGAGACTCTCTAAATTTTTCCCATGAGGACGAAGCCTCTAGAAAACTTCTTCTTAGATCTTTCACGCTTCGTTTAGCCCTACTTATCAGTAGCCTTGGACCAACTTGATAGAAATCTATTCACGAGAAGCCATGGCGCCAAATATCTCTTGATGGAATCATGCAGTCCATCCTCAAATTGCCTACACCGAAATGCCTCGATGAGGACCAATTCCGGTGCATACTTGCTGAGATGACTGAATTCTTTCTCATATTCAGCCACCGATAAGTTCCTTTACTTCAAATTCAGGAACTTTTTCCACTTGGAATCCTTAGGTAACATACTTTGCCCTGAACTCTTGGACAAAGAACTCCCAAGTCATGGGATTTGGAATCCTTGGACTTCTCAACGCTAGTTTCCACCAATCATATGCCTCACTCTACACAAGAGACTCGCACATGATACTCTCTGACTGGAGGGCATCTAACTTCCTCCGGCTCTTTGTAACTTTCAACTGGGCCCGACTCTTCTCACTCTTCCATGCTCAACCCATGGGAATTCCTCCGCTCCATGTCTTCTTACTGTGGCTCATTTGAGCTTTAGGAGAGGTCAATCATCCAATACCCGAGCCATGTCCTCATGATATTCTCTAATAAAGCTTATGGGCGCGCATTAGGCACATTACTTTCTCGAAGGCTTAGAAGCCGATAACTCTGCTCCTTAGGCTAACACTCTCGCCAGCCTCAGATCGATCCATTGATACAAAACACAAGGACATCCACATCAGGCCAACACATTATTAAACACATGCTTTTCTATCATATACTCTATCCAGAGTAGCCTAAACCTAGGCTTTTCCAGAAATGTCTAAACCAAGGCTATGATACAACTTAATTGTAGCGCCCCTTCTCAGATCCGACCCGATTGGCGGATTCGAACCTGATCTGGGGTGCTTTGTTACTAATTACTATAAACTTAGAACTTTAAGCTTTTCTATTATTATATAATGTTAAACATTTAACTTGTATTATATTTTGTAGCAGCGGATTACAAAATATATACAAGCTTCATATATGGAAGTATTCAACATTTACAATATTTACATCGCTACAAAAACAAAACATATACAAAAATGTGACCAAAGGTCTTTAAGGCACCTAGTAGTGTGTTAGCCTTGGTTAATATGTGAAGTGTCTTAATTCTCGCTTCATTTCTCGTACTACATGGATGAAACACTGCAAGCAAGCCTTATAGCTTGGGAATTAATACATATGGATGACCTCTAATAAGGGTCATCACACTTCTATACACATCTAACATATCATATCATTTAAACATGCTTATACATTTCATATTTACTTATCATATCATGTTTCATTTCTTATCAATGTTCATATACATTTCATATCATTTTACACTTTGCTTCATGTTCTTGTCACAATATACTTGTTATCAGATACGCGTTTATACTTCTTATCATATCATATCATTTCATATGTCATATTCGAAATATTGTTTTGATGCTTTATGTCCAGATAAACCTTTGTGAAGTGATAAAATAAACTATAAGGGTCGAAGGCTTGTACTCATTGTACAACAAAATGATCTTATATGTCATGCTACTGTAATGACCCAAACGGCCAATTGGATCAAGATGTTACGACTCGCTTTTTCCCCACAGCATGCCCATCTATCCCTACCGTGTTCTAAGTGTAATAATCCATTGCCAGATTGCATGCTCAAGACATATCTCATATTCCTGAATAATTATCACATCCCAGAATTTACGCGAGTATTTACAATCATTTATTTAGCCTTGCATTTTTTTTCATATCTCATTATATTTACGAATAACTATTGGCACATGCATGCCACATGAAATATTTACTATCATTCCAATTTCATCAAGCTATATATATGGATGGATTCTAGACTTAAGGGTTTTTCATAGAGTCTAAGAACACCCGAAAATAGTTTTAAAAATCCTGTCCGGACTATCCGAAAACAATCCCAAAATTTCAACCCGAATTGTCCAAAAACAGTCCTAAAATTCAGCCCAAATTGTCCGAAAATTCCTAAAAATTCCTAAACTCAGTCCAAAAATTTTGGTACTGAATTTTACGCCTTCTCACGGCCTCTAAGCAAATCCCAAGCCATTAAATGACCTTTGTGATAATTAACACAAAGATTTAAAATCCACACTGTAGCTTGACGCAACTCCAAGATTTTACTACCACGCGTACTGCCAGATATCAACTTGTTTCTCGCGATTAAAATCTACAAATCGATTAGAGATCTTAGAGAGAAGTTTCTCTCTCTAAAATCTCTCTTTTCTCACACTCTCACGTCTCCTTATGTCCGTCATTCTAATACCAACTTAATTTTATCTTCTTTTTTTTTATTCTTATTCTTATTTTATTATTATTATTATTATTATTATTATTATTATTATTTGGATATATAAATTATATATATTCATCCAAACTGCTTCGCCGAAATTTTTTATTTTTTTTCAGTTCACTTTATTTTATATGAACTTAGCTCAAGTCATTTTCTGACTTCCGAGATTTTCGTAAAAATCTCGTCCGTGAAGTCACTGACGACTTATCACCCAGAAAATCGTAAAATATTCCAAATGTCTCAGAATTCAACGAAATTTTTCTAGGTCGCTAGATTTCGTGAGACGAATTTAACGGCGCAGTCCATTTCGTCATCCGAGATCTAGAGAATTTTCTAGGCTTCCTTGAACTATTATGACAATTTATTATTATTATCCTTTAACTAATTAAAGTTTCCATGATTTGTACTTTCATCCTTCCACTTTTCTTAATTATAGAAGTGCCACTATTCTTTGAAAACTTTACAATTTCCTACGTTGGCATACAATCTTTTATTCTTATGTCATATGGGTATTTTATTGGTAATTTACCAATTTACCCTTGACTTTTGTATTAATTCCGGTTTTTTTGTTATTTTATTTTTAGCATTATTTTATTCCAGAAAAATATACATTTACTTTTATTATACTCAAAACATGTTATAAAACTGCTTTGTGATAATTTGGCAAGATAGAAGTCACCTCAAATGTAAATCGGCGTAGAAGTTTTCGGGGCTTAAGAGGTTATTATCTGAGATTTGCAGGGCTGATTTTCAAGATAGATCCTCACTTACGAGATTACTCAGAAGGAGTGAAGTTTGAGTGATGATAAGTGTTAATCCAGCTTTGAAAGGTTAAAGAAATACCGGTCATAATCAAGAGTTGATTCAAATTTACTTCCGTAGGATTATACTATGTACATTGATGCTGAGGATAGGTTTGGGCGTATTGATGCAAGATGGGAAAGTGGTGGCTTATGTTTCCAGACAGTTAAAACAACATGAACAAAACTATCCCACTCATGATTTGGAGTTAGCAACTGTAGTGTTCGCTTTGAAGATTTGGCGACACTATTTGTATGAAGAAAAATGTAGAATTTTTACTAATCATAAGAGTCTGAAATATTTGTTAACTCAGAAGGACTTGAACTTGAGGTAACGTCGGTGGTTGGAATTGTTTAAAGACTATGATTGTATAATTGATTACCACCCCGAAAAAGCAAATGTAGTGACAGATGCCTTAAGTAGGAAAATGATTTCTGCTTTGACTTTGAAAGATTATGATTGGAGACTTGCACCTGATGGAGCCTTGTTGGCTCAATTGAAAGTATACCGGATTTAAAGCAAATGATAGTAGATGCTTAGAAAAATGATACAAAGTTACAAGAGATAGTTCAGTTAGTCAGTCCTGGAGACAAGACCGATTATGCCATAGATGAAAGTGGAGGTTTGTTTGCATAAGAGTATATTATGTAATCGAATGATAGATTTGAGAAAGAAGATATTATATGAAAGCCACAATATTGTTTTCACCATGCACCCTGGAGGTAATAAGATGTACCAGGATATGAAACAGTACTACTGGTGGCGAGGGATGAAAATGACATATCCGAGTACGTGTTTATGTCTGACACGTGGTCGCCAGCAAAGGTCGAACACCGCGCCATTCGCTTATTAAATCCCCTTCTAATTCCCCAATGGAAGTGGGATACCATTACTATGGCTTTCGTATCTGGTTTTCCCCTCACCCAAAGGAAACTTGATGCCGTTTGGGTAATTGTGGACAGATTAACCGTTGTCTCGCCACTTCCTAACGGCCCGACTGATTACTCCACGGATCGCCTAATAAACCATAAGTGAATTGCTCAGATTACATAGGATTCCCTTATCGATAGTGTTCGACCGCGATCCACGGTTTACGTCAAGATTCTGGAAGGAATTACAGTCCGCTTTTGTTACGAGACTGAATTTTAGCATTGCTTTCCATCCACAAATAGATGGACAGTTTGAAAGAGTGATTCAGATGTTGGAAGATATGCTTGTATCGTATTAGATTTTCTGTAGTTGATAGGTATATTCCACTATGAATTTTCCTACATCACCAAGATTTGCATTTCATTCTATATTGCTCTCAGATTAAGAAGAGCAGAACTCCCATGTGTCGGATAGAGTCAGATGAGCATAGATTGCTTAGTCCATTTAGTAAAGGACACTAAGAAAAAGTTTGATCGATCAAATGTAGGTTAAAAAGTCAGCTAAATGATACACAAAGGTCTTATGCCGATTCAAGAGAAAGGATATAGAGTATGAAGCTCCGAGACAGAGTGTTTTTTAAAAGTATCTCAGTGGAAAAGATACTCCGCTTTGAAGAAAAGAAAATTGAGTCTCAAGATTCATTGGTTTCATGAGATTTTAAGAGTTGCACCCAGCATGTATCGCTGGGCAATTTAGAAGAAGCCAAATTAAGGATGTATTCCATAAAAATCTATAAGCCAAGATATCGCCTGCACATCGCACATATTACCAGTTCAAGATATACAAGTACAAGAAGATTTCACTTTCGATGATGAGCTGAAAGCTATTCTAGATCGTAAAATAAGACAAGCATTAAACAAGCAAGTCCTCCGTAAAAGCTTAATAAAGATCACAGCATTTTAAGAAGCGAGCATGGGGAACCCAGAATCGACAATGAGGGTACAATACCCTCAACTCTTCAGCCAGAGGTAATCTTAGATGAAATTTATTTTAAGGGAGAATTGTAATCTCCCAAAATACACCTTTAGTTGTTTTAAACATAATTAGGTATATTATAAGTGCATTTTAATTTTTTTGCAATTATTATTTTGCTAAGTTTAAAAAATTTGAAACCCTGACCAGATAGCATACAAGTGGTAAATTAGTACTTATCAATCTGCCACCTAAGGTCATAATTTAATAAGTTCACATTCCAAAGTCGGCATTACGTATAAGTAGATTTGCAAATAAATGAAGATGAGGGACCAAAATACACCCTAGTTGTTTTTAAACATAATTAGGGTATATTATAAGTTTATTTTAAATTTTTTGCAATTATTATTTCACAAGCGAAAAATTCAAACCCTAATTAGCAAAGATACAAGCAGAATTAAAATTTACTAATTCAAGCACTCCAGGTCATAATTTAATGCTCATACGCCAAAGCCAGATTACAGATGCGATTTACAAATAAACAAGCATTTATGACCAGCGTAAATAAAGGAAAGTTAAAATCATAAAAGTGATAAGACCAGTTAAATATCTCATTTTTTTTGCCTTTGAGGAGAGCAAAAACGGATGAGAAAGAGAAGCAAGAGAAGGAAGAGATGAAGAGAAGAAGGAAGAAGAAGAAGAGGAGAGAAGGAGAAGAAATAAATAAATACAGACAAGTTTCAGATTCAGATTTAAAAAATTATGGATTTTAGGTAATTAATGTTTGGAATTTGTGTACTAACTCGATTGTTTTCTATGTTTTTGTGTATGGGAAAATCAAACCATAAACCCATTTTTATGAATTTTTGGCTTCATAACCCTTTACCAGATATCGTGCTGGACTTAAGTGTTGGTTTGACAAATCCTCGATTATGAATATTTTTATTACGAATATTGTAACGCAGTGAGATGCTGCCAAATGTTTTCAACTGATACTATAATTCTCTGTCCGAACCCGTTTTATGTTCTTGACTCACAAAGTTTCCTTTGAGTCTAATCAATCTTGGGTGTATAGATTAATAATACGAAATTCATATTAGGTCCAATCGAAAATAGTAGGCCCTACTGGTTGCTCGTAGCCACTGGTCATTGGAAGCCTACAACTTCGAACGGTCATAATTTATTCGTCCGAACTCCGTTTTGGATGTTCTTAGACTCTATGAAAAGCCCTTTGAGCCTAGAATACATTCATATATAGCTTGATGATATTAGAACTCATATTAGGTCCAAAAATCATGAAAAACTGTAGGCCCTGCTGGTTGCTCGTAGCCACTGTTCATGGGAAGTTTTCAACTCGGACGGCCATAATTTTCTTCGTCTCGAACTCCGCTTTGGATGCTTTCACCTGGCAAAGCCATTTTAGTCTGTAATCCATCCATATATAGCTTCGATGATATCGGAACTCATATTGTCTTAAATCAAGAAAACAAGAGTCTCGCCGGTGTTGCTCGTAGCCACTGTTCATGGGAAGCTTCCAACTTCGAACAGTCATAATTTCTTCGCTCGAACTCCGTTTTGGAAGTTTTTGGACTCTAAGGAAAGCCCTTTGAGTCTAGAATCCATCCATATATAGCTTGATGAAATTGGAATGATAGTAAATAGCTCATAAGCATACATGGTAACCATAGTTATTCACATATAACGAACATTTAAAAACGCAAAGATACAAATAAATGACGTAAGAAATATCGTGATGATTACCTGATGACAATAATTATTCGGGAATATGAGATATGTACCGCATACATAAAAACACACAATTTCGATTATCCGCTGTAACCTAGTAGGGATAGATAGCATGCCTATTAGGAAAAACAAGTCCGCAAGATATTGATCAGCTTGGCCTCATTTAGGTCACAGTCATTGACCCTACATTGGCCATTGTCTCGCGAATGATAACAAAGGTTCGCTCCTTATGTAATTCACTCGTTTACACATTGAGTACAACGCCAGCCATTATAGTTTCTTTATCCACTTCTAAGGTTTATGCATGTACGAATATAAAACAAATGACTTCAATATTACATACAAATAATATGACATGATAAGCAGTAAGATATCACCGTGCTATGCGACGACAAGATATGTGACAAGAAATACGAAGAAAGTGTAAAATGTTATGAAATGTATGAACGTTGATAAGAAATGAAACATGATATGATAAGTAAATATGAGATATGTATACTTACGTTAACAGATATGATATGTTAGATGTGTATAACGTGTATAGAAGTGTGATGATCCGTGTTAGTGGTCGCCCACGCCTATTCCCACTAAGTTATATGCTTAGTGATCATGTTTCAATCCGTAGGTGTCAGAGAAGCTTAAACCGAAGTCCGTACACTCCCACGTCAAGAACCAAGGCCAACACACTACTAGGTGCCCACTAAAGACCTTTTGGTCTATTTTTATATATGTTTTGTTTTTGTAAACAATGTAAATATTGTAATTGTTGAACACTTTCATATATCAGCCAGATATTCTCAGAATCCGCTACTACGTAATATAAGTACAAGTTAAATGTTTAACATTATATGAATGAACAAACTTATAAAGTTATCGCTTATTTAAAAAATATCAAAATGACACTCGTTGACACGGTGCCAGTTAGCGCCAAGTTTTATCTTTTAAAAACCCTAGTTTCATTTTAAGCAATGAGGGGTGATTTTTGTCAATATTGACCTGAAATCACTTATCTACACTTTTTTTTTATCGACATATGTCTCAAATAAGTGATTATTCCACATAGATATAGATTTTAGTTTGTTTTCGTGATGTCAGTTGCCTTAATGCGGCTACGGCTTCATTTCGTCAGTTCATATAACGTTTTTTGTTTTCGCCCTCTTATCGTTTCATTTGTATGCGACGATTCAAATGGGTAAAACATATTCAGTCAAATAGAGACAACTAATCAGATTATGGTTATCGATATGTTGTAGAATTTGAGTCATAGGTATTCTTATGACTTGAAATGATGACGGGAGATAACCTAGAGTGTTGTGAAATCCTCTATGGTTTATAGCGACTTAAGATGCATGCTTCTATTGATATTTTTTAGCCAAAGAATAAAAATTATTTTCTTTCAAAAAAAACAAAAAAATACTCCTTTACTCATATTTTTAGTATTTTAATTATACTTTATCTAATTTAGTTATTTCCATATGTTAGACATAAAAACATATTAGTCGGTAATATATTCACGAAATAAACATTTTAGCTAAAGGTCAAGCTTTGGCTTTGTTTATTAAGTGTTTTAAAAAGAGTTATAAAAATAATTTTTTAATATTATGTTTAATTGTTTTATAATAGAAAATTCTTTTAGAGAATTTAAAATATTTTTCATTTGTTTGTTATATTTTTAAATATTGTTAAAAATAATTTTTATATGTAATGTTTATTCTTTATCATATTTTTGTATAATTAATTTTAAAATAGACCTTTGAAAATAAGTTAAATCAAAGTAAAATAATTCAAAGAATCCCTAAAAGGAAAAAAACTTTATTTTCTTTTATAAGGAAAACTATTTTCTTTTACAAAGAATAACCTTGTTTTTTGTTTTAAAACTAAACACTTTAGTTACAATATAGTATACTGTCTCCACTAGAAGTCGAACTTGGGACTCCCCTCTCCTATGCCCTAACCTTTTGAAACGTTGAACGCTTTACCACATGAACTAAACATAATAGACTAGCCACCCTTGTTAATATCTGTTTTAAGGTGCGATTAATTTTTGGATGATTGAAGTAGCTTAACCATTTGTTTGTGAATATGGTCTAAAGAAAATAAAATACTTTTTTTTGGAAGATGCAAATAAAATAGTTAAGGTAAGGTTGTGACTTGTGTGTTTCTGAGTATAGTGCACAGAAGAGGAGAGCTTTTATCAAGCAAAGGTAAGGGTGAGGTGGCTTCAGCTTGGGGATACTAATACTCAAGGGATACTATTTTGTGTCTTAATGATGAGTATGGGAATAGACTAAAGGAGCATGCAACTATTAATATAGTTATAATAAGCTTCAGAGCTCATATTCTACATATCTTTATAATGCCAGAATTAGCCTGCAGGTAAAAGTTGAGATTGTTTTAATCTTAGAACCCTAGCATGTGTGGTGCAGTGCGCGTGTGTGGTGAAACTATTCAACAAATGAACACGTCGTGGCAAATACCTTGACTAGGTATTAAGCAAAAATATCATTCAGCCAAAAGAACATTAAGTAAATCATTTTTACTTTTAGTTTAGTCATGAATTATAGGATTAAACAATAGGGGACACAACACTGCAACTATAATATAGTTAATTGATGGCTGAAAAGGCAATTCCATTACTTAATAAGTAGAGTGATTGATCATAAGGATGTTAAAAGAGCCCATACTTGTTACTTAATAAATATATACTGTAATTAGTGGAACAACTTCCGATGGATGGGGAATAAACAAGAAAGTGGTGGTAATGAAACATGCATAGTCTCTATAGAAGAAGTATGTTGTGAAGAAGAATAGAAGTATGATCAATGCAACTGAGAGCCATGAAGAATTGGCCTTTTTTTATAGTAAACATATTCTTTCCTTGTGTTGTTTCATAATTAATTTATGAATGCAAAATGCATAGCCTTGGTCACTCACTACTCACTAGTCACTGCCAAGTGCCAATGGCATGGAATCTTATATATGATCTGTCAAATAAGGCAGTTGGTTGCAAATATACATATATAGAGAGGCTCCTAAAGAAAGAAATAGAGGCAGAGATAAGTGGTCACACAAGTAGCTAGGATCATATATATATATAGCAAACAGCTAGGGATATTACATAATTATTTATTACATTACTTGACGGCATGCTCTGCTTCATGAACAGAGCTACTGATTTGAATTGAAAAGACAAACGGCTAGAATTTGGTACTTCCATTAAGAAATCTTATTCAAGTATATATAAGTGAGAGTGATATTGACGAGGTCGATCTTGAGTTGGAAACTTGGAATTAATGGAAGGTAGGTGGGTAGCCTAGCCTGAGGAGGGAAGGGAAAGTAAGCCAGAAGGGGCCAAGTTGGTGATGTTGGAGGAGGCCCTGGATAATGCTGCTGACGAGTTTTAAGGGGGAAAGCAGAATCCCAGTGGAAGGCAAGCCAGGAATTGCAAGTGGAGAGGGGGTGTCTACAACCAGGGCTGCAGTTGTTCAGCAGTGAAGAAAAAGGAACTGTAATGGATCCAACAACATTGAAAATTCTCCTGCTGAGTTGGTTGTTGCACTGAGATCGCTACTTCTAGCCCATTACAAAGGTCCGCATCCCAGCATCTGCAAACCAATTAGAACAATTAATTAATATGCAGCGCCGCAAGTTGAATTAACAGTTTGTATAACTAACTAACTAACTTACTGGGAAAAACAGGGGTTGCTGTGCCATTAACACCCATGTTGCCATTCAGTGTGCAAAACAGATTTCCTCCAATATGGATCAAATTAAAGATGGAACTGATGCCGCCTTAGCCTCACCACTGATGCAAGCTGCACCCACAGCAGCCAAGATGCAAACTAAGACAAGAGATTTCAAGGCCATGGCTATTGGCTAGTGGTTAGATAGAGAAGCTCTTTTGATTTTGATACCAGTACGAATGATGCAACTGCAGCTATAATTCATTCATTTGGTGCTCAGTTGCATGGGAATTTATAGGGGCGGATGGATTCTGATCTTAGGCAATGGTGGTGTGGTGCTGCAGTTATTTCTGACTCTTTCGGATAAAGCCTGCTATTATAATCTACTACTACTACTACTGAAGAGATCTCCTCTCTGTCTCTGTCTCTGTCTCTCTCAAAAGCAGACTTCTGTTTTGTCTTCATTTTTCCCTCCCATCAAAATCATGATCTGCACGCCTGCCTTAGCCTTATTGGGTGGGTGGGGTTCAACCTACAGGTACAGCCCCATGCCCAAAGGCCAAAACAACTTCATATTTAATTGACTGATCGGCCTCATTCGAAAGCTTCATTTGCGCTGGTCCCAGGCCAGAGGTTTCCACCTAAACCGTGGGTTAGCAAACTGGCTGTCCATTTATTCACTCCCCACTCCCCATTCTTTTCAAAAGGCTGAGCATTCCCTATTCCTCTGGTCCCGTTGCTCATCATCAAATTGAATGTAGCCTTTTTCCTCATCTCAATGATATCCCTCCCCCCTAACTTCACACTGGATATATAGTTTTTATGTGGATGGGAGATCATCAGATTACCCTCCCTAGCTTCAATTTGACCTTGATGGGGGCATTCATCTGGATTTGAATATACCAACAAACAATTGTAATGTAATGTAATGATTTGACTGTAATATTTCTTGTAACATTTTCCTTTATTCATATTAATTGATTGGGAGATATCTGAGCTGAGTCAACTAAATGATGAAAAGAGCTTGGTCCTTAAAGCCTTTGTAGTCACTTCTTGTCATACACAAAGCACTTCTCTCCAGCTTAATCTTGTTGCTGTTAGGACACCGAGCCCCCAGCCTAACTTCAAACAATTAAGACAAAAAAGCAATTTCATTCAAAGACAGGACAGCCATGACATTGGAGAAAATTAAAGTTCTCATCAGCTGCCGTATCATGCAGGTCGCTAATATATATTACACATTAATTAGTTAGGTTCCTTCTGAATCCAACCCTTATTAATTAAGGTTGGACCTTTGGGAAAAGGGCATGTTTTAGTCTGAACATCATTCTGATCAGGAAAATATATTTCTTTCAGAAAAATCTCAAGTACAAGTAACATACTCCTTTGGGAAAATGCCTTTCCACCTTAAATTTCTCTCTAAGGTGAGCTTTAAAAAGCTAAGAACTCTGTTTAATAACTATTAGGTGAAAACTAAGAATTACAAACTGGTTCTAAAGAGATTTTCCATTTGTAATTGACTTCTTTTTCTTAATTTATTGATTCTTTAACCAAAGGAAAACAAATATGGATCGAGAATATATATGCTTGCAATTGCAAGGAATGATTTGTACTTTAGGAACTGGTCTTTATGCATAAGCTGCGGTAATACCACACGGATCTATATCCATAGAAAGAGGCAGTGAGTTAGTTAGGTTGAATGCTTTTCGCATCAGATAGGAGATGGGAGATGGGAGATGGGAGATGGGAGATGGGATTTGTATTAAATGAAAGAGGTTAAACCACAATTTCAGAAGCAATATAGTTCCACGTACCCAACAATATCCTACTAGTACTAGCTCTCTCAATTTTTTTAGCTGGGGGACAATACAAGTTGCTGGGACCGTATGTATCTTCTCATCTATTAAATTGGTCCTTTTCATAAGTTCCAAATTTGCAACCACTATGTTTCCACTTGAATTTGCCTGCTTGATGGTGTATTATATAACTTTTTGTAAATGTTCCTTTGTACACTACTAAATTAGGCTTTAATGTTATACTAATTAAAGATGTGGAGGAGAGGAGGCATTGAAATTCAGCATAATTAAGATGGCACTACCACTGCCCCATGATTTCCCAATACCCAAAGAACAGAGGCCATCTAGGCATGTAGTACTGAAGAACAAAACCGGCCTAGGCCTAGGACTACGAATAAACGGCCGGGAAGGGGAAGATATAGTCAGTCTAGAGGAGGATCCTCCAAATATGGATGGCCATGCCATCTAGAGGCCATATTCTATGTAAAGCTTAGGAGATAGATATAGAGATAGAGATTAGAAAGAGGAATTACGTGCTGAAAAGCTTGGGAAAGGAAATCTGGAATAGTATGTAGATATAAAGCTTTGAGTAACAGTAACACCCGCCCGAAGAAGAAGAAGAAGAAAAACTGTGGTTGGTTCATCACTCATGGTTGCAACGCTCCAATTGCTACCAATACATACTTGCATGCATGCCCTTGCCAGTGCCCAAACCCTTTTTAGCCCACTGAAGCTGCTGTCATAGCAGCAAGCCAGCAACTTCAGGGAAACAAAGACGTGAGATTTCAAGGCCATTCCAATAATCAGACACTTCCCAACAGAGAAACTAAATATCCCTCCTTTTCATTCATCAACAGAGAAACTAAATCATAAAAATATTAAAATGCAGAAGGCAATATATAACAAGCCAAATATAGCATCAAGAGAATGTAAATTTATGGTTGAACATAACCAAAATTTCAAAAGCAACCACGAACTAAGACCAATCACCAAAGAAGATTCTACCATAAATGAGAACAAAGAAGCCTACAAGGTCAATACAACTGGTCCAGATCTTCAGTCTTCATCCTCACCCTCATTCTCAGCAATGTTGAAGTATCGCAATTCATACACATTGCGGTCCTTGTTAGAAGCAATTACCCGAAGCCAATCTCTCACATTGTGTTTCTTTAAGTACTTCTTTGTCAAATACTTCAGATACCTGAAAAAAGGATAATGACAAAAAATTAAAAAAAACTGATCTGGTTGGATAATGAACATGATAGGCAATTTAGATGCACATATCCAATAAACAAAACCCCAAATATGGTGAAAGAACCATGTGAAAAAAACTAAATTTAAAAGGCTTCTGCGTGTGAAGGGGCGCAAAAGATAGAAAACATCACTTAAAACATATATCAAATAAAAAAGAATCCTAATCTCTCATTTGGCACCGTTATACCCTCAATCTCTCTCCCCTCCCCCCCTCTCTCTCCTCTGTTTTATCCTACTCTTTCCTCTCAGAGCCAGGGGAGTGTGTGCTTATTTTGTGTCAAACCCCCACACCACATGCCGTTTTGATGCCATCAAATAATCCACAATGTGCATTGAAAGTGGAATTTTTTTCTTTCTACTTAAATCAATATAAAATTTCAAACTAATATTGTAATGGAAATAGAAATATTTATGCATTTGTCTGATTGTTATCATTTTGCCCTCAACATATAGAATATTTTTTTCCTTTCATAACTAGCAACATAGATTCCAATTCAAACTAATATTGCAATGGATATAGAAATATAAGTCATGTATTTGTCTGATTGTTATCATTTTTTCCTCAACATATAGCATATTTTTTTCATTTAATAACTAGCAACATAGATTCCAATTATATTATATTTATTATAATGATTTAAATAAGTTTAAAATACTTTGTAACTAATCTATGATTTTTTATGAAACAAAAAAATTATTTAAGTTATTAATTTTTTGTAGAGCAGTAAAAAATTTATGTAGTTCAATTATTATTGTTGTTTTCATTTATTTTAGGAAATTATTATTACGATTTTTTTTTTATCTCAAACCAAGTTATTATGAAGCATCTAATTTATTTTATTATATTTTTTCCCATAAACACTGAAATGAAAAATCTTGGAAAATAATTAACGGATTGCAAGGAAGCAAGCTTGCTGACAAGTATATACTTGAAAGCACCATCCTTACATGATAGAAACTTAATATTTAAAGAAAGTTCCCAAAACAACTTTAGGAAAAATAAAAATAAATAAAAAAAAAACAACAAATCCTCACTCTTATAAACTCAATAAAGGAGTTTGCAACAAACGGTCCTTCACAAAAAAAAATGCTTATTATGTCATGATTGCCCTTCAGCAATAGAAAGAGGCATAGTTTTAAAAGGCCCCCTTAGACTTTTTTCTTTTTAAATACTCTTGGTCTTGAAACGTCTAACAGTATTCAAATTTATAAAATTTAACTACTTTTTTGATGAATGCTTCTTTGAAATGACTGAAGTCTTAAGGTTTCTATTGGTTGGATTAGGTTTTGAATTATATTTTATAAAATCAGTATGCATTTGATGCCATGTCCTAATTCATTTGAGTGTTTGCCTTGAGTTGTGCCTTGGGCCTAAAAATACAGACTTAGAAGCTGTTGTCGTAGGTGGTGGTGCCGGTCTTGTTGGGTGGCGGCAGTTTCCAACCCCATTGATAATTGAATCTGGAACCACCCCCAACCTTTAATCTCTAACATAAATCATGATCTAGTGCTATCTTTTCACAGGGTTTAACTATCCTAATTGGAAGCAGCTGAACCCAGGTACCGGCAGAACAGATTGAGCCGCAAAATCTAATTTCAGGATTCCAGGCCACTAACCCCATCAGCATACAACAATCTGGCAGTTGACATCATTTCAACAGTCAGGATGAGAGCACAATAGCGCTACTTTGGTTTCCAACTCAATCAATCACAAAACAAAAGGTCGCTCCAACAGACAAGAAAATAAACCCTTGGGATGTGTGGGTATAAGTGCTTTACCCGGCAATAAATAAAATCCTTGCCAGACTAGCAGTTGGAATCCTTGTTTCAATCTAACATAAGAAAAGAAGCACTTTTAACAACACTAGAAAGCTAAGCTCCTCCACGGCAACCTTCATAATAGTCCCCATTTCAATCTTACAACACATCTAAAGCCTGTCTGATGATTAATAATCAAAAGAGAGCGATCTCTCGCGTTGGGCATTGCACAGAAACCAAATTTTGCTGAATAAGACCTACAACTTTCAGTTAACAATTGCTAACAACAAAAAAAAGTTTAATTTTTCTCACCTATATTATGATTTCAACATTTCATTTGCATTCCTACGATTTCCCGAGTACCAAATAAACAAAGCAGAGTAAAGAGAAGGAAAGAAAGAGGTACCGTTTAGAGAAACTGCTTTCGGAAGTGACGATGATTTTGCTCTTTTCACGTGTGACGGTCACGGAATCACCCAGAGCACCGGCCTTGCCACCGACCTTGATGCGCTCCTGAAGGAATTTTTCGAGTGAGGCGATATCCATGATCTTATCCTCAACTGGCTTCACACAGTCGATGGTGAAGGTGGCTCCCTTCTTCTTGCCTTTGGGACCAACCGCTGCGCCGCCTCTACTCATCGTGTCCCCTTGCTCTGCAACTCTCAGCAAAAAAAATTCAAGATTGAGGGGTTGCGCCGCAGAGAAGGGAAGGAGAAGCTAGGGCTAGGGCTAGGGCTAGGGCTTATGTATGTCAAATTTTGGCTATCCCGAAATGAACCCGACCCGAGGTCGTTCCTGGTTCGTGTGTTTTAGGCCCAATACTATGATCGATGACCAGCCCAGAAGAGATTCACATGTTTTGGGCCATACCCCCAGTTGTGGGAAGAGTGGCCGTTTTGGTTGAACCATCTAATAATGTTTTTTTTTTTTCAATCATGAGATGTCTTTAAGACGTCTTACTGACACAAGCGTAGACGCTTTTTAAATATATCACACTAAATTATCCACATATAGTCCGGTGACCACAAGGCGGTAGTTTTACAATACATTAACCCGTATTTCAAGGCTCCAACTCAAGACCACTAGTTAAAAGTTTGGAGAAACTCCAAACATCTCACCCACATATTAGTTGGTTTCAATAATGTATTGGAGAAGTAAGAGAGCATTGTGAGTGGCGGGGTGAATCATGTCAGGTGTGCCTAGCTGAACTCAACCTTAACTCATCTGCTCCACGGCCATCAATGAATCAATCCTCATTCATCTTGTGTGCGTGAGTGTGTGTGTTTCTGTGTGCATTTATAGACACAAATGCAGTTGTCTATCAATCATTTCCACGAATCTTTTAACACTGTTAGCCTTTGCAAAATGAAGTCCTCATCTTTCAGATAAATCAAAAGAGAAGAAGATTACGCTGTAGAAGGAGATTTGTGCTTGTGATGCGTGTGCTTTTGGTTGGAGTTAAGCTGCTATGGTTAATTAGATAGATAGAACACACTAGAATAAATAAGAGGTAGAAATTCAGTTAACTAAACGAACACACTAGAATAAATAAGAGGTAGAAATTCACTCGTTAGATAATATAATTCGATGATGTATTCGTTAACCAAAGTTGTAATCCACATCATCTCAATCCACTACCACATCCTTAACTAAACACAGATGCCAAAAATAAAATAAAATAAAGTGTGCAACGCATCTTTTAACATATAACAAAACCAAGTTCATGAATTTGACTAGCAAATATTACCTTAGAAACAAAGGTGAATGTGTTCATTCATGATTTCTCAAAAAGATAAAAGATAAAAGATAAAAGAAAAGCACATCGCCTTTCTATTCTCTTCAGAGATAAAGTGAATACAGCTTCTCCGAAATCAAGTTTCCAAATTACAACAGACCTTTAACAACCCAACTCTAAAACTAGGGAAGGCTCTCCTCGGCTACACTTCTTCACCCACCAAATTGCTGGCCTAAGCCAAACCAATTAAAGAAAACATTGGAAGAAATAAATTACTTTGAATTTTCTAAAGACTAAACGGCACCAACCAAAATCACATAAGCATACGACCGACCACTAGAATCGTCTAATATCTTAGGTGGTTTGAAACTTAGGATGAGTTTCTGGGGTGGCATTTCATCTTCTTTCCACATTTTAATAGTCTTGTTCGTTTACGTTACCAACCTCGAACCGGTTATGTCATAGATAGAGATAGATGCCGGCTTCACTATCCAGTGAACCTGAATCAAAACAATAAATCAATATTTGATATTTCTCTACTTCTCGCAAGCTGCAACTAAGCACAATAGATACATACCAGGCTGTACAATTGTTTGGGCCTGCTGGAAATTGTGACCACTCTTCCAATCCCAGAACCACAAACTCCCATTGTCACCTTCATTAACCCCCAAAAAAACACAGCTTTAGATATTTTCCTAAAGATGCTGCTTCAACTTCGTTTTAAATAGAATACTAGTTCAAAATGGCTTAATGCCATCAGCACAAAGTTTATAAGAAAAACTCAAAAAAGTTTGACTTGTCACACACCTGCTGGGGAACATCACACCTTCTTCATTGACAGTCATAGTATCATGATGCTCTTTCTGCTGAGACCTGCCTAAAAGAATAGAAGAGGCTGGGTTGCTTGACATAAACATTTGCATAAGCATATAAAAGGGTCATTA